>WNWU01000034.1:1338029-1421212 GCA_012654045.1 Ptyas mucosa | reverse complement strand
ATCTATCTATCTATCTATCTATCTATCTATCTATCTATCTATCTATCATTTATCTCCAAAATAAGGTATAATAAAAGCAATACAAATATATTACTTCCAATAATACTAGTCAAGCCTATGAGATTTAAAATACTAATATTATTAACACAACATTGCAGGATCTCTATATAGAAATTTTGATTCATGTTAGTGCTAAATTAAAAATAAAATAGTAATGGTAAAATTCAGTAGACAATAGGGAATGAAAGAAGAAAATAATAAAAATTAAGCAACAGTAGCACATGTATGCAAGGTACAAGACAGGTCCTCATCGGATCTATTGACTACTCCTAGCAATAAGTTCCTGTGGATTTTACATGTTGCCACACAAATTGTGTTGATTTTAAATGCTATGGAGGGATTGTAGTCTGAGACCCGGCAACTTTAAAAAGTTTTGAGGAAATAAGAGCATTTCAAATGTCTTTAGGAAAGGAACACTGAAGGAGAAAGCTTTCAACTTGCCCAGATTCACAAGGGCATACTTCTTCCAAACACTTTGTTCAGTAAATTAAAAGCCCTTCTGTTCTTTTGGGACTTTTAGTTGTGTAAAATACACTGCAGGTGATACTATATGACTGCAACTGTCAGCAAAAAGAAGATTTGGTGCCCTATATAAATCAGGCTGCCGCTCTTCTCCAGTGTATGCAATTTAAGAGCAGAACTAGGCTGTTGAGATCCCTGGGAGAAATCCTAAAGATACTGAATTTACCATCAGTGACCACTTCTATACAGATTGGGATCCATCTCTAGGGTTCCAAGTGAAAAAGAATAATCACCAATAACTAAATACAGATATATTTCAGCTACCACATTCACTTTCCCTCCCCCCTCCTCATATCATGGGAGACCTGGAATGCAGTTCTTAGAAATTGAGATGGGATGCAATCGAGGAAACCAGAATTAGGGAAAGAATCCAAACCAACCAAGTAGTTAGTTTTAACAAATTTGAGCACACTGGAATTAATTTATCAGGGAAATTTACTTGAGGCAAACGTAAAGGTAAAGATTCCCCTCACACATATGTGCTAGCCGTTCCCGGCTCTAGGGGGTGGTGCTCATCTCCGTTTCAATACTGAAGAGCCAGCACTGTCCGAAGATGTCTCTGTGGTCATGTGGCCGGCATGACTAAATGCCAAAGGTGCACAGAACGCTTTACCTTCCCACCAAAGGTGGTCCTTATTTTTCTACTTGCATTTTTTACGTGCGTTTGAACTGTTAGGTTGACAGAAGCTGGGACAAGTAATGGGAGCTCACCCTGTTTCACAGCACTAGGGATTCGAACCGCTGAACTGCCGACCTTTTGATCAGCAAGCTCAGCATCTTAGCCACTGAGCCATTGCATCCCTTTAGGTAGAAAGTGCCAACCCCAGCACCAAGTGTGGTAGGAATCATCTTGCCTGATTTCTAAAGGAAGATGGTTTTTCTTTCTTCTTTTCATTTTCACTTTTCAACCCAGCTTCCATGGTTCTCTTGGACTGCTACCCTTAATTTTTAGCACTGACCAGTGTTATGTCTGCTCTGCTTCTACATCCTCTTGAGTTTTGGAATTCTAGCTGAAGACAACCTTGCATTCCTTTATTTCGGTCTTCTGCTCTCTTCCTGGATCTGGCTTGTTTATTTGTTTAACTTGTTGGCCAGCCATCTTGCTACAAGGCCATTTTATAGCCCAGCTGAGATTGACTGATTGATCGATTTAATACATACATGTACAGGATACCCATCTTGGATACATGACTCTGGGTAGCTAACAATAAGCCACGTTTTTAGCATTTTGCGAAAGGCCAGCATGGTAAGGACAAATGTTATTTCTTAGAGCCATGATGGCGAACCTATGGCACGTGTGCCACAGGTGGCACATGTAACCTTATCAGTGGGCATGCCAGCTCAGCTCTGGGGCGCATGCGTGTGCCAGCCAGCTGATTTTCAGGCCTTCTGGGCCCACCGGAAGTAGGGAAAGAGGCTGTTTCCTGCCTCCGGAGGGCCCGGGGTGGGTGAGTGGGGAGGCCTGTTTTTCTTTCTTACCTGGCTCCAGATCCTCTCTATGCATCTGCAGAGGGTGAAAACACCCTTCCCCACTCCCTCGGAGGCCCTCCGGAGGCCTGAGAGGGCTCATTTCCCAACTCCCGGTACGACAGGAAGTGACATTTTTTGCTATCCTCAGCCTCCAGAGTCTCTCTAGGAGTCTAGAGAGTGGAAACTCTAGGGAGTGGGAAAGGCTGTTTTTGCCCTCTGCAGATGCATAGAGAGGATCTGGAGCCAGGTAAGAAAGGAAAATGGGCCTACCAGACCATCGTGTGCCAGGAGCAGGGTGGGAGAGGAAGTTGCACACGCATGCACAAGGCAGGGTACATAGAATTATGAGTGTGGGCACACACGAGCGCGAACCTCCCCCACTCACCCCTCTCCTGGCACGTAATGGCAAAAAGGTTAGCCATCACTGTCTTAGAGGATGATGTTCTAGGAAATCACAGGTGGGTGCCATGGCAGAAATGGTTGGTTAAAATTACTGAGACAGGTATGTCCTGGTAGTGTACCTCATGCCTTGATTTTCATCTGGTTGGACTATTGCACCAAATTATAGGCTGAGGGGGAGGGGGAAGCACCAGGGGTGGGCTGCTGGGGGTGCACAGGAGTTCAGGAGAACCTCTAGCTAAGATTCTGTGCAGTTCGGAGAACCCCCAAATCCCACTCCTGGCTGGCCCACCCCAATCCTCCCAGGAGTCCCCATGCGGCCCATTTTGGATGCAGGTAAGTGCAAGGCGCACATGGAGGCTCTGGGAGGGTGAAAAACGGGCCTACCGGAAGTTTGGGAAAGCTGGAAACGGGCACATTTCCGGCCTCCAGAGGGCCTCCTGAGCCTGGGGAAGCTGTTTTCGCCCTCCTGGAGGCTTGAAGAAAGCCTCCAGAGCCCGGGGAGGACAATCCCCCCCCCCGCCAGTGCAGGAGGCTGACTAGACCATACCCACCATGGCCTCGTCCACCCAGCAACCAGGCAGAGAACCCCTTGCTAAAATTTTTGAAGCCCACCCCTGGGAAGCACCTTTGGAAACACCCAGAGATTGCTGCTGGTACCAAACGCAATGGGTAGGTAAATGCAGACAGTTGAAAGGATGGCAGAAAAGATTATTGGCAGTTCACTACCTTCTATCCAGGCATAAAAGTGTTGCTTGAGAAGGGTCCACAGGATTGTCTGGGATGCTACACATTCTCTTCACGACCTGTTTCCTTGTTACCTTCTGGGAGGAGGCTCTGTGGTATCCGAAGCAGGTTCAGATCCAGATTCAGTCACAGATATGTTTCTCATGCTTCCTCTTTCCGGTATGTATTCACGTTGGACAGTGATTAATATTTATATGTATTTATATGTTAGGGTGTAGGTATATACATATGTATGCATGTCTATATGTGTGTTATGTATGTGTACATTTTTGAGAGCAGGCAACAGAATTTCATTTTTAATGTGTGCTTGTGTGACCACAGGGAGGAAAAAATGACAATAAAGGTTATTTTATCTTATCTAGTCTTCTGAAAAAAAGAAACTCATCAGCCTCAAATCATATCAATATTGAAGTCATTGCGTTGATTAACCGTAGGCTTCCACGTCAACTGGACTATTATCATATAATGCCTTGCAAAGGGTATGAAGCATGATCCAAGCACCTTCTCAATGGTAACTCCATTTTATGGGACAACCCCCCCCCCGAAGCCTCCTCTATGAATCCTATTCTGCTGTCATTTGGAAATTTTGTCAAAGCAAGATGTGCCTATGATGTTCTGGATGGTATAAGAGCTGAGGTGGCACAGTGGTTAGAGTGCAGTACTGCAGCGACTTCAGCTGACTGCTAGTTCAGCAGATCAGTGGATCAAATCTCACCGGCTCAAGGTTGACTCAGCCTTCCATCCTTCCGAGGTGGGTAAAATGAGGTCCCAGATTGTTGGGGGCAATATGCTATTTAGTATACTGTCTTTGGTGTAAGCCGCCCAGAGTCCTTGGAGAGTGGGCAGCATAGAAATATGACTAATAAAAATAATAATAAAAAAATAATATATTGATTTTTATTCCTTCTCTTTTTCCCCTTCCTTTTCTTTCTTCCAAGTCACAATTCAGCCCAGACTAATTCTTTCGTAGGGCCAGCCATACTTGTTGGAGTTCTTGCTTGTCTTCCTTCTTTTTATTTTATTTTACTGATTTTTATTAGTGATGCCTTTTAGTATTGTACGCTTTGGTGGCTGATTTGATGGCAAACTATTGAAGTTACTTTGGATGATTGTGGCATACAAGTTCAGTAAACAAACTCTGTTTTAATAAACCATTTGAAAACCAGCATTTTTAACAATCCCTTAATTCTTGCCTTGGCTTTCTAAAGTACTTGATTAGAATTTTGGAATTTAACTAAATAGAGGTGCAAAGAAATAAGTGTTCCTTGTTCCTGAATTAGATAATAGCCATTTGCTGAGTGTCCTTTGAATCATATTTTTGAAGAAATATCAGGGTTCAATTTTTATGTCTGCCAATAAAACCCTTTGATCTATTTTGGATTCTTTTTCACTTCTTGATTGTTTTTTCTCAACTTTCTGATTCTTCTTTGCCAACATGCAAAAGATTCTTACAGATAAGTTCCTGGCCAGATTTTTCCCCCTCTGCCCCTACTTCATTCCTTCTTCATTCTTTGACCCTAGGGGGGTCAAACTGGTGGCCTGCGGGCCAGATGTGTCACATGCAGGCCACGCCCACCCCAGCTCCGTGAAGGGAAAAAACACATGATGGCAATATGATGCCGTGAGTTTGACACCAGTGTTCTAGGCTTTTACAATGGTTGCTTATAGGCTTATCGACTAGTAATAACAATGGAAGGGAAGGGGATGGAGCAGAGAATATGTGAAACACGCAAGCACTTACAATGCAAACAGTGTGGAAAGGCAATCATTTCAGTCACAAGCTTGATATGCTATTTACATTTGAAATTTAAAAAAATAATCAGCACGGTATTTCACTCGAGTATTCAACCAGTGGTTCAGCTCTTCAATGATCAAGTTACAAAGGATTTTGTTAAAGTGCAACACATCCATTTGATTTAGATGTGCGTGAAATTATATAGATTAATATACCATCACACGTCTGTGCATTCAAGGCACGGCATAAATATGGAGCACTTTTTTTTTTCTACTGTGAAATATCAAGGCTACAGTTATTTTTATGTCACCTTGATGAAATTAGGATTTTGGTTTACAAGGACACAATACGGCATTCCTTTAACATAGCAAAGCAAAAGGAATAGCATGAATTCAATTAGCTACATCTTCTTTTTGTGGTTAATTAAAAAGAGTTGTATTAAATACAGGGAAGGGTTTTTAAGTGTTCTTCTACAAATGTAAAGTGTGAATGTGATACTTTTGCTGTATCATTTTCTAATAAGGACTTTATTCTCTTGTCCCTGCAGGAAACCTGATGATTGAGGAATGCATTAAAAGCAAAAAAGAAATAAAGTTCTTAGGATAACTCACATGAAAGAGATGATTCTTGGATTAAACTCTGAGTACAAAACTAAATCATGGAGATTATAATGGATAGTTACAAATGGTTTATTATTGTACAGTTCTTCACTTTCAATTGTTTGCTTTTAATAGCTCCTTAATGAGCTCTTTAACAGGGGCTGGAGAAAGCTGAATGTTTCTTCACACATTCTTCTGAAGCAGTCGTCTTTCGGTATAATATATATTTCATCCAGATTTATTTCCAATAAACCTGTTATGGAAAGTGAGACCAGAAAGCGACTATGTACATGTACATGTGAAGGTAAAGGTTTTGCCTGTCCAATCGTATCCAAATCTAGGGGTATTTATCTCCATTTCTTAGTCAAGGGAGCCAGCATTGTCTGAAGATCATTCCGTGGTGACAGCCAGGTGGCACAGTGGTTAGGATGCAGTACTGCAGGCTAATTTTGTTGACTGCCAACTGCCACCAATTTGGCAGTTCGATTACCACTGGCTCAAGGTTGACTCAGCCTTCCATCCTTCCGAGGTCAGTAAAATGAGGACCCAGATTATTGGGGGCAATATGCTGACTCTGTAAACGGCTTAGAGAGGGCTGTAAAGCACTATGAAGCGGTATATAAGTCTAAGTGCTATTGCTATGTGGTCAGCATGACTATACGTCAAAGTGCATGGAATGCTATTACTTCCCACTGAAGTGATACTTATTTATCTGCTGGTGAGCAAGAGCTGGAGCAAGTATTGGGAGTTCATCCCATCACATAGCACTGGGGTCTCGAACCTGGGCTGTCAGATTTCTGACACTAACAAGCTCAGTGTCTTTAACCTCTGAGCCATCGCACCCCCCATCCCTTAATGTGGTATATCTATGTGTGTATATAGAAGTGTGTGTGGGTATGGGTGTGTATGTATTTTCCAACTGGGGAAGTCAAAGACAGAGAAAGATGTAATGTCCAGGCTGGGATTTTATTTTAGCCCCTGCATCTAGAGGGCACCAGAATGAGCAAATCAGCCATTAGAATCCAGTTAATTAAATAACTATTTTACAGCCATATAAAAGTAGCTGTTACAGGAGGATAAGGAGCTCACTAAAAGGCTGTCTCACGGCAGCCATCTTCCCATAATTCCTCCACTCCCCGTTAATCAATACAGCCCATCTTCAACTTCAGTTAAACTAAACCTACAGAGAGTATAAATGTTGATACATTCAATGTAAGAACAGATAGCAATTAAAAGATTTTGCAAATGATGGAAAAACACCCTACCTCATCTTAAAATACATAAGAAGCAAGCAGACCACTATCAATTCACATTGGACTAATAAATCAAGGTGTAAGAGAACATTTGGCTTATTTTCACAGGATTGCAGAAAAGCAGTGAGGTTTTTTTTAAATCCATCTTGATAAATCAGAACGGAAATCTGTTTGAAAGTCTGTCACAAGTAGATGTTTTGTAATATCTTTCCCAACCTGATGCTCTCCAAATGTGTTACTAATAATTTATTTATTTAAACAATCTCTACCATTGGCCACTTCATCAACAAAAGATTGCGACCCAGAGAATTTCCAACTAAAATAGATAGTCTGGCTAGACTAGTCTTGAGGGTTGCATTTTACTTCTGGAGAGAGTTAGAATACTAATAAAGAAATGATTTCTTTTAGTTTAGTTCAAGGGCCTATTTTATATTTCCTAAATCCTAAAGTTCCATCCAGATATTTTGACCTTTAACTTCCATCTTCTCAAGTCTGATGGGGATGAGAATTATAGATCAAAACTCAAAACTGAACCATAACCTGGAGACCCAACTTGGAGATAGTCTGGTGTAGATAATTTAGCCCCCTGTGATTAAAATGTGATTTCCTGAACTTTGGATCAAAAGATGTTCAGTTCAGTTCTTCGTTATGCTGTGGAGTCAGCAATTGGCCTTAAAGAAATGGTGCTTTCTCAGCCATTTCACTATGAAACACTGATCTGGTTTGTAGAAAATATTGTTTTGTTTTCTTTCTTTCTTTTTTTTTTTTTGCAAAGCACTTGGAAGGACTATATATTATAAGTCAATTTTGTAATGGGAAATTATAACTCAAAGATTTACAAGACAAAAGTGGGTAAAACTAAGACATTTACCTAACCAGGGATGTCAAACTCAAGGCCCGTGGGCCCGATCTGGCCCACAGAGTGCTTAGATCTGGTGTCATTGGGTCATCCTGGAAATAGTGAAGGACTGGCCCATGGTGCCTCTGCCAGCAAAACTGGAGCTCGGGTGGGCCACACTCTGTTTTCACTGGCAGAGGGTTGCAGGAGGCCATTGCAGCCAAAAATGGAGCTCAGGAGCCCATTTTCGCTGGCAGAGCAGTTGGGCCACCACTCTGACATGAGTGATGTCCAGCTGGCCATGCCCACCCTTGCCACACCTCACAAAAACCCAAGCTCAAGCACAATTGTGATGTGGCCCTCAGTGAAATTGAGTTTGACACCCCTGACCTAGACCAACTGATTCGCTTCAGAATGTTCCACCAATGAACTTGGATTTTACCCAGTGATGGGATTCAAGTAATTTAACAACCTAATGCCCTAATGATTTCTTCCAACAATCAGTTTGCCAAATTGATCAGAAAGTTAACAACCGGTTCTCCCGAAGTGGTGCCAACTGGCTGAATCCCACCACTGATTTTACCACCAAAAAGGTATTGAAAATGTCTTTCTTCAAAATCTGTGCCTAGCCCACCATAATTATTAATATGATATCTATGATGGCACACTGCCACCTAAGTCAGCTACTTATTAGCCTCATGCCAGCACTATCCTTGATTTGATGAAATGCGATTTAGCTCCAAAAAATTTACAGTCAGATCAATACCTTTCCCTGAGAAGATGAACCATGATTATTAGCAAATGCTTTAAATTTAAAAGATGCACATCTAAAACAAAAAAAAATTTGATGTTTTGAAACTTTAGAAATCTCCAAATAAATTGTTTGAATGTACAGAAACAAAAAACTTGGAAAACAAACCATCCATTTTGCTTTTTTTAAAACAACAACACCACTTTCAATTAGCTCTGGAATGAATTGATTTAAATCAAGATAATTCAAATCAATAATTTAAATCAGGATTTAAATGACCATGGGGAAAGCACTTTAAATCTTTGATTTGTTGAAGAAGCCCCAGTTGCATAAGTTCACATATCATACTAACCCAATACAATTGGGGAGCAAAATGGCTAGGTAGTAAAATAGATGAGGTAATAAACAGAGCACTCAGGATTCATTTGTGGCGTGGAAGGAAATTTGGCTGTGGGAAGAAAAAAAAATGAGAGAGAAGGAGAAAGAGAGTTATCTAAAATGTCTACTTTCTCCCATTCTGCTGATGGGAATCTTCAACACTGAGCAGAAACATTGTAAAATAAATATCTTTTGGATCAAATCCTCACTCAATACCATATTTTCATAAAAGAAAGATCATCCCCCCCGCTTTGATAATTTTCCTTTAAACCGAGAGGGTCATCTTGAGTTTGCTGAGAATATAGCAATAGAGTCCAATGAGGTGGGGTTTTTTTTTTCTGTTTTATCTTCTTGGGCAGGGGGTTGTCTTATATTCAGAGTCATCTTCCTTTAGGGTAAATGTAGTGCAAGCTATATATCTTTTTGTTGTAAGTGTTCTATGATGTACCCCAGGAAACAATGCTATTCACCGAGAGAGATCCCAAAGCTAAACCGTCTGTCGACTGAATGAAAACATTCTTCTTTGTAAGAGAAAATGGATTGAGGAAAAAAAGGTTAGCATCACCACCCCGGGTAGACTTAAGTTTTTCTCTGCTTTCTCTTCCCCAAAGCTTTCAAAGGAGGTTAAAAGTGGTTAACTCGTAAAGCAAGCATACTCCAGTAGGTACAGAACCAGGTTCTTTGATAAGAACAATAATCCTACTCAGGCTTATGTTTTTGCTAGACAATTAGTGATGAGTTTGCAAATTTGCAAGCAGTGGTTTTCTGCATGCAAAAAAGGCCTTAGCTATCACGCCCCACTTTACAAATCTGATTATTATGATCTTCTTTTTAAGATTCGCTCTTATCTTTAATATTTCACTTATAAATAGGATTCCCAAGGTTAATGGCTTTTACTTATTGTAACAGTTTCTAAAATGCATTTTTTTTTGCCCTTCACTGTCCTGAACCACGTGCACAGAATTGCTAAACAAACAGTATTAGTTCTAAGTAATGAAATTACAGATAATTATACATTGTATATAAAATGATAACGTTAATTTTTACCAATTTGAGAAAAAATGATCAAAAAAACCAAAGAAGGATGATGATTTTTTAAAAAAGTAAATATACTTTTTAAAAAAAAGAAATGGGAAAAACCGGCATATTTATTCCTTATAGATCTGCTGTCACTTGAAAATTATTGCAAATGTTCAGCATCCTTGCAAGTTGGCCAATTCAGAGGGCAAGATTTTGTCCCTCTAAAGTTGATCCAACAAATTCTCAGGTCAATAGATCTATGATCCCTCAGGTCCCTTTTTCTAGAGGTCCTAGGACCACAATTGTAAAGTGAGCTCATTCCTGTCTTTGCTATTTGTGTTAGCCTTCAACACAAATAGTACAAACTCATTTGTCATCATTCATTCATCAGATCCCCTCATTAGATATAAAAGCAGAACAGGCTGACAGAACAAAAATATTTGAAATTTTAAGCAGCAGCTATAAAGCAACGTAATTCCAGAAGGCAGCATTTGCATCGATTCTGAACAGCATACTGAACATAACCCAAGGGAGCTTACAAAAACCAAGGGAATTCTCTAGGATGCTGTGCCGGAGAAGAACGTTTAACTGGTCTATTAGGAAATCTGTTTTGGTTAAGTGGAGCCCTGGGGAGGACTAGTTTCTTACTGTTTTAGTTAGGGGGCTGTATGTATACAATACACACACACCTGGAGTGTTTGTTCTGAATATTTAAAAACTGATCTTGCCTTGTGTAGCGCCAGGAGCTTCTTCAAATACCTGTTGGCATCTATATGAGGAAAACAGGAATATGGTTTCCTAGTGAAGGCCAATCATATTCAGGAACCCCTTGGATTTCTCCTGTGACTTTCTTGAGTATGAGACAGCTTTATGTTCTTACTCAGGATCTATCCATCCAGACACTGCTGCTTTTTTAGAACTACATGATATCAATGGAAGTTTTACCATTTTTTTCCCTAAGTGAAGTCATCCATTCTCCAATGAAGGCAAATCTTCAATGAAAGAACAGCCAATAAGAAAATAAATAAATCCACAATCATTTATTTATAACATGCAGTTCCCACTTTGCCAAAATCTAAGGCATCTGTGAATTTTACTCCAAAATGGAGACAAATTTAACTTTTAACTCCTGGATAATTTGTTTCCAAAACTGGAAGGCCAACAAATTATTGAGTTTGAAAGAGATATAGTGCCTTTTTGTGAATATTCTTACCCTCCCTTTAGGCTATATCCTAGTACAGTGATGGCTAACCTTTTTGCCATCGTGTGCCAAAAGCGGGGGGAGCACGGTGGGGACACACGCATGCGTGCCCACATCCATAATTCTATGCGCCCCGCCCCCCCTGCTTTTGGCATGAGATGGCATGGTGGGTCTGGTAGGCCCATTTTTTGCTCTCCTCAGGCTCCAGAGCCTTTCTAGGAGCCTGGGGAGGGCAAAAACGGCCTTCCCCACCCCCCCAGAGGCCCTCCGGAGGCCGGAAACAGTGTGTTTCCTGACTTCTGGTGGGCCCAGAAGGCCTGAAAATCAGCTGGGTGGCGCATGCATGTGTGCCGGAGCTGAGCTCGCGTGCCCACCGATATGGCTCCGCGTGCCACCTGTGGCACCCGTGCCATAGGTTCGCCATCATGGTCCTAGTACAACATGTAAAACATCAACTCTAATTTTTTGTCTCTTCATTTTTTATGTTTTTTAAAATTATTTTGTCAGATGATGAATCAGTGGGAGATCCAAAGTGGGCATGCTGCTTTGTAAACTTTGAGCTGGCTTATGAAGATATCGTCTAATAATAGCCAATATGGCTGATTTTGCTTTTCAACACAGATATGTGATGTGAACACAAAAATAGTACCTATGCACAAAACCTACTCACTAATCAATTCACTGAGCTTTTAAGCATATGCAGGAGCAATTAGAAGCCTGGGGAAGTGTAGAGTTCTCAACTGTGATTAACATTACAGAAGACATCAAGTTCTATATGTCAAGCCACTCCTTTACCGGTGATGCAGAACATCATAAGGGACTGTTTTTAATTTGCATGTCATAGAAGAACTCACTGAAATAAAATGGCTATTAAAAGTTTTCAACCAATAATATTTATTTCTACCTCTACATGGCATATGTTGTTTTGGTTTGGATTTTTTTTTTTAATCACTGAACAACTTAGCTATGTAGGGACCATAATGTACTCAAGGCTACCCAATGAATAACACAACTGAGCATGAATGATACCCAGATGTTCTTCACCAGATCTAACAATCTAATCACAATTCCATATTGTTTAACCATCTTATACTTATCAAGAATACTAAGCAGAATCAAGTTGTTTATATTTAAAAGAGTAAGACTTAAACGTTACTTTGAAGTCCCAGAAAAATGAAGAAAATATCCATACATAATGAATGAAACATGGTGCGCACATACAATGGAATGACTGCAATCCAATCAAGACCATGATGCATTTTTGTACCTTTGTGTTCGTTTTCTATTTCCCCCTCATTCTGAGCTTTGACTAAAACCCTCAAAGGAACCACTTATTACTGTCTCTGAAACATGGCCCAGAAAATATTGTCTTCAGATTCTAGGAACTGTATTTACATATTAAGGGTTGAGATTTGTTTCCACATCAAGGAAAATATTTGTTTAATGAATGAACTGAATATATGAGGATGTGCATGAACGTATGTATATATACACAAAAACATATATTCCTCTGCTTGCCCTACCTCACATGTAGAGATAGCTCACTCTATGCTTACAAAGATCCATATATACAAACCAGTGGTGAAATCTAAAATTTGTTACTACTGGTTCTGTGGGCGTGGCTTGGGGGGGGTAATGTGACTGGGTGGGTATGGCAATTTTTTTTTTAACTTTTAAAACCATTTTTTCTACAACCTCTTCGGTGAAAAATGCTTTCAAAAGGCTCTGACAATCTCAGCTGAGTTGCCTGATTGGCAGAGACTTTTTTTCTTTTAAATGCCTCTGACGATCAGGCAACTCAGCTTGGATTATCAGAGGCATTTAAAAGAAAAGGGTTTTTTTCCTTTAAATGCCTCTGACGATCCAAGTTGAGTTGCCTGATGGCAGAGACTTTTTTTCTTTTAAAGGGGTTTTTTTCTTTTAAAAGCCTTTGATGATCCCAGCTGAGCTGCGCGATCATCAGAGGCTTTTTTTTTTACTTTAAAAGCATTTTTTTGGCCGAAGAGGTTGTAGAAAAAATGCTTTTAAAAGTTAAAAAAAAAAGCCTCTGATTGTGCAGCTCAGCTGGGCATGGGGGGGGGGGGTTTTCAGGGATTTTTGCTACTGGTTCTCCATTGCTACCAGATTGGGCGATCTGGTCCGAACCGGGAGCATTTCACCCCTGATACAAACCTCTGGCATAATTGGTTCATTGTTCCTAAGAGATGTTTCATCAATCTCTGAAGAAATAACTTATACGAAGGGATTTGTCAACAGTCCTTTGCCATAGTCAAATCATTTCTTGAGCATTATTGGATTGATTGACTTTTTCATGAGTCATGGACTAGGTTAGGAGGGTCTATCCCCAACATCTAATGGAGCTTTTTGGGTTCCTGAGGGCATTCAAGGAACTTGCAAGTAGACTTAGCAGACAACTCCAAGCAGTCACCAATTGGAATATGGAAACAATGGACTCACTGGATAATTTACCATTACTCCTGCAAAGCTTCTCCTCCATTGCAGATACCAGTGGGTTGAAATAGGATGTGAGAATAACCTTGAGGAACAGGAGAAAGAGCTGCAGCCAAGATAACGGCAAAATAAAAGTCCAAAACAGGAATGGAATTTGAGAAAACAAAAAGCAGGAGGGGAGAAGCACATTCAGAGTTGCACGTTTCTGTTTTTATAACCATATAATAAAGTTTTAGCATTCATAACTTTGATGTTTAAGTCTGGTCTACCTTAAAGAGATTTTTGTGATATGGGCTAATGAATTGTGGGAGATTAAACAAGTGAAGAAAATTTAGCATGACAGTGGAGGAAAACAAAGAAAGAACATAATCAATCAAAAATGCATACTAATGTTTGGGAGTTATTTATTTATTTACAATTAAATTTATATGCTACCCATCTCACTACCAAGCAACTCAAATCTATGTCAATGGGTGCAGTAAAGCACCCTCACTTTTATATTCATATTACTGTATGTCTGCAACTGTGATTCATACCATAATCGCTCCACACCATAAAACCATAACGACCTCTGCATGGGCTACCCGTAAATATAACTAGGAAGCTTCCTTTGATCCAGAAGAATGAGATAGCAAATATAGCTATGTTACAATATACTATAATCATTCATTGATTGCCAATTGCTTTCAGATCCAGTTGAAGGTTCTGAAGATTATCTACATGTCTTGATGCCCATATATCTCTAGGACCATCTCTCCTATCTTGATTCCATTTGCCTTGTGCATTCCCTGGGAGATACCAAGCTGAGAGTTCCTACTAAATAAGCATCAACATGCTTTCTAAGTGGCTTCCTCCATTCTCCGGGACATCCCACCACTGAGATAGCAATCCCTTCCAACTTCTTAGCCTTTAAAAAGGCATTGGAGTGCTGGACCACTTGGTGATAATAAGGGCTGCCTGAGTTAATTCTGATATACTTGTGGATTTACTCATATTGTTTGCTTTCACAGTAAACTGCCATGAGACTACAGAAATAAGTGGCATGTTAAAAACTGTGTGTATCATAAACAAACAGATGGATCATAACTTTTGATATTTTGACTCCGAGCAGCAAGTGACAGAGAAGATGCAATTTATTATGGTTGCTCACATATGGTGGTTTGCCTTTAGCATCCAGGTTGAAATCTGAGATCCTGATTTATCTAAAAGACTGCCTGATTCGGAAATGTGTGGATGGAAGCTGTATCATGATGGAGAAAGGGTACACAGTGGGAATCATTCAGTCAGTCTCTCTAACCAATAAAGAGGTTATTAACGTCAAGCTTTTGGGACATCAAACATCTCAAAGCTGTAGTTACTGTGGAATCTATACCGGATGGTGATAATAGCAGCTATAATTGTTTGGATGATTGCCATTCTGCATTTGGATACTAAGAGAGTTTTTTGAGGATACATACAGCATATGACCTTCTTCTTATAAAGTACAGATGATACTATTACTACACCTCACAAGGTATATTAAAAGAAGGGGTAAATCAGATGTTCTTTGAATTGTGTAGCCCAGGGGTCTGCAACCTTAAACACCCAAAGAGTCATTTGGACCCATTTCCCACAGAAAAGAAAACACTGGGAGCCACAAAACCTTTCCCGTGCCTGACTATTTCTTGAGCAGCCACAAAACTAGCATACGTAGTTGAATTAAATACTCTGTTTTCTTCTGAAACTTTTCTTTTTGGGGGTTTATCTATGGTTGAAAAGCTCAATAAATCGCATGCTGGTGGGTGTTACACATTGATGGTTGTGACACATATTTTAAGTGACAGGGAGCCACAGCAGAGGGGTGAAAGAGCCACATACGACTCCAGAGCCACAGGTTGCTGACCCCTGGTGTAGCCCTACCTCAGCCAGTTTCTCCTATGCTATTCCAAGATAAGATATCAAAATAAAAATAGAAAAATAAATAAATATAGGAGATGACCAGGCTGAGCCCGAGGGAGAGGTCAAATGCATCATTAGTCTCAAGTCTCTTCAGGCCCACAAGAGATCTAAGTCCAGCCCACTTGAATTCCATTGACTCTTATCTCCCACCAATTTTCTTTGACTGTTAGTAGCTCAGTTTCTGGCAGAGAGTTTAAGCTTGCAAAAAAGCTTTATATTCATTTGAACTGCCTGGATTTTCTGATTTCCAGGGTTTGACACAAGGTGAACATTTTTACTTATCAAGTCTGGCTTTATGCATGCTGGTTTAACATATTTAAGTCTAGCTGTGCCCAAGCATAGCCTGTCTAAAGGGGGCTATGCAATACCCGTCCTAAAGCAATTCTAGGCAAATGGATAACCGTAGAATTAAATAAACACATAAACAATATATGTGTATGCAGGGACGGAGTACATACCCACTTCTCAGTTACAGATACTGATTGTATGTATTAGTTATTAAAATATTTACATATAGTCCCCACACCATATTCATCTCTGGCTGAATACAATCATTACACATTTTCAGCAGCAGCTATTGAAAACACAACATCAATACACTGCATCAGCCCAAAGGCACTTAGTAAGTTTCAAACATTTACTGAAAGTCATGAGAAATGTGACAACCAGGATGCTGGTGGATGAAAGCTGTTATTGTAGGTGACACTATCCTCTATTTCTTATCCTGGTTAATAACCAAAATGGCAGTTATTATCTCTAATGCCCTATATGGCTTCCCTCCAGGATAGGGAGCATCCCCTAGAGATGGAATCTACTGACCCATATAGTGAAACATGGAGGGGTCCCTGTAAAGCCCTTTAGGTAGGAGGGGGGACACCTTTGAGTCAGTGTGGCTCCTGGCAACTGCCTAGACAAGTCCTTGCAGTTTTCTTGACAAGTTTCAGAACTGATTTGCCTCTGCCTGCTCCCTAAGCCGGAGACAGAATGATTGCCTCAAGGTCATCCAACTGGCTTTGTGCCTAAGGTGGAGACTATAACTCATAGTCTCCTGGTTCCTAACCTGGTGCCTTTACTACTACCCCAAACTCTCTCTCCCTTAGGGTTCTACTCCCACAAAAAATCAAGGTGGAATGGACACAAAAGCAATCCTTCTCTTTATTAGCCCGCTCACTCTTCAGAGATGTACCCTAACCTTCGTCTTCCCAGTACATCACCATTACAGTATTTTGTCTGACTAAGAGTTCCATAAAGAGGTTATCTAGGCAGCAGGTGGAAATGATAATATTCTTTCTGGGCTATATTCTTTCAGACTGTATATAAATTCTGTCACAAACATTGTATATAAATGACTTCACGATTCAACTTCATCTTCTAAGAAAGGAAGCTATATGTTACTTGCATACGTACAATGATTCACTCACTAGCCTATAATCTTATTTTTTAAATAATAATAATTTTACCTGGAATGTAGTTGTCTGCCTGCAAAACACAGCAATGAGTCAGAGAATCTGCCTACATTACCTTTTGTTCCTTCTCCCGCCCCCCATTTATGCCAATGTTTCATGCGTTTCATGAGGAGACTTTGGCTCCCTACCATGGAGCACATCAAGATAATGTGGTTCCCAGATCAAATTTCCCCATGACTACCTTGAAGAAGGCATTGTGTGATGTTCAACAGGAAAGAACATGAACACCGAGGTGTGTGTGACAAATGAGTTGGCAATGGTAGGTGTTTCCAGCACCAGCTTTATCAAGCCATGATTCCTTTTGGAACAATAGCCTTATTGGAATTGCTCAGTGCAGCAAGTTGGAGCAAGCAGGGTTTCCCTTCACCTACAAACATTTGGTTTGTACATCACCTAGAAACATTTGGCTCAAAAGGAAGTGAGCACTCCCAGCAAATGGAAGGACATAAAATCAAACATGGCGAGTTCTTATTACACTTTGGCTGATTTTTCAGCCAATGAGAAGAATTCAATCCTTAATTAAAAGCAACACTACAGTGATATTTTGAATTTCTTTGGGAGGCATTTAAGAGAAAGGGGGGATATTTGCAAGAGTATGTCAGTGTAACCTTGCAATAAAGTAGAATTAGTTCATCTGATTGTGATTTTTATCTGCTTTGTCCAAAAGGCTAACTTCAAACTTGCAAGTATAAAAGTGCAATTCTCCCCACTTTCCCCCCTATAACCTGAGGAAAAAAGAGAGGGTCCCTTCTGAGCTTCTTGGCCCACCACTATCTAGCTGTGACCAATGGAGTCTCTTATCTGACCACTCCCTTGTCAATGTCTCTTTGTCCAGTCTCCCAAGATCTTTCCTTCATACTATTTCATCCAGGGCTGGAAATCACCGGAACATTGTATGTTCAGTGATGTAATAAATGTATATATTTATTTGGTCACCAGAATCACCTGATGTCTTACCGTGTTCAATACAATTTTCAACATAATCAGAATAGAAAATCAAAATGATAAATAAAATTAAAAGTGTAATATTGTCATTCAAGTGACAAGAAATGCTAGGTGTCAGGGTTCCAAGTAACACCCCCAATGAAAGAAGACTCCGAGGCTTGAAGTTCCTCAAAGTTCCATTTTATTAGAGGTGTCATAATGGCACATCTGGGAAAACCTGAATCTGAAAGCTTCCAGGTTTCCCCCACCCAACAGAAAGTCAAAGTCCCTGCCCAGCACCCACAAGTCCATCACATGGCCCAATCAAAGCACCATCCCAGCTGGAGAGGCCTCCCAGTTCCAAACCTTCAGGTGCAAGGCAAGATGTCTTTGACTCTCTGAGAAAAGAATGTTATTATGACTATATATCACCCATGGTCCATACAATCCCCCCTCCCAGTTTCCCATAGTAGGAAATGTGGCGGGCCTGAAGGCCCAATGCAAAAGATGGCTTCCAGGTCTGACACTAGGAACAACTAGATCCCCATTCTGTGGGAATAAAATCCATCTTAATATACCTTAGAATGGAGAGGCTTTCAGTAGGAATTCAAAAGACTGAGGGCAGAATTCATATCTTATTTATGTATGTAATATATGTATGTATGTATGTGTATATGCATGCATGTATGTATGTATGTATGTATGTATGTATGTATGGGGTTTAGATGGCCACCAATCTCCTGGAATGATCAAGAAAACTGATGAAGTTCCACAATTTGGAAATTCCTTGCATATAAGTGTCTATGGAGATTCTCAATCATGCAGGTCATTGTTGTCCTACAGGTGCTTCCCCCCCCCCCCAAAGGCAACTGGACTTTCTGGTTTCTCTTTGAAGATGTTTTGCTTCTTATCCAAGAAGCTTCTTCAGCTTCAAAGAAAAGTCTTGAAAGAAAAACCAGAAAGTCCAATTGCCTCGGGGGGGGGGGGCACCTTTGGGACCTTGGATATAAGATTAAACTTTTCTAAAATAAATAAAGCCACATATCATTCCTAAAGGGCTCATAGAAGAAATTATAATTCTCCCAATCTGAGAGAATAAGGAGGAATGTCTTGTTGGAGACAATGAATTTCATGCAATTTGGAACTTAATTTTCCAAGAAACTGAAGGCAATACCTGTGGTTTCCCTTTTTTATCCAGAGCGGTGTGTTCAGTCTGAGAGGCAAAGTTTTTATTTGATGAAGGATTTTAACTCAGAACTCCACACAATCCATATCTGACAAGTCTAAGCCTTGGACAACATGACTTTCAGAGAACTTTAAGGAAAATGAAAATGAAACATTTCATTGCTATTTGTTCAGTAGAAGAGAGGCCACTCAGGAGTCCCACCCCATCCCTCCACTTTATTAGAAGAACCCTACAAGCAGAATTTTACTGGAAGTATCATCTTGGGTAGAAAAAGATTAAGTTAAGAATCTCACCAGCAGTATCATTTTATGTGGAGAAAAATGAGTAAGAATCATCTTGTCTGGAAAAAAAAATAAGTTAAAAAAGTTTCATTTTGTGTGGAAAAAAGTTTCAAGAAATTACTTTTCCATCAAACTGAAGGAGAAGGTTCCAAAAATAATGCAGAAGAAATGTTTGGCACAGCACTACTTCTAAATGACTGATCTGGGTTGGAACAGATGTTGTACTAGATGGGAAGTGCTGGGATCTCCCTGGAGAGATTTATAATAGAAAGGTCTCTTATCTTTTCCCAGCTGATCTTCACTGCTTTTTATATTCATTGTTGTAACTGTGTAACCCTGAAAGTGGTCCAACCAACTGATCATGGAGAAAAAAAAACATATTATCTGAGGTGACATACAGAGAGAAAGAGGCAGGGACATTTTTGTCCTATACCAGTGATGGCTAACCTTTTTGCCGTCATGTGCCAAAAGCGTGGGGAGTGTGGGGGGGTCGCGGGTGTGTGTGCCCACATCCATAATTCAATGCGCCCCACCCTCCTGGGCATGCGCACGTGAACCCCCCCCACACTTTCCCCTGCTTTTGGCACGTGATGGCCCAGTGGGCCTGGTAGGCCCGTTTTCTCCCCTCCCCAGGCTCCAGAGGCTTTCTAGGAGCCTGGGGAGGGCAAAAACAGCCTTCCCCATCCCCCTGGAGGCCTTCCGGAGGCCAGAAACAGCCAGTTTCCTGACTTCCGGTGGGACCGGAAGGCCTGAAAATCAGTTGGCCGGTGCGCGCATGTGCACTGGAGCTGAGCTAGGGCAACACTTGCATGCCCACCAATATGGCTCCGCGTGCCACCTGTGGCACCCGTGCCGTAGGTTCGCCATCATGGTCCTATACCTATAGAACTATAACATTTAATCAGTACAGGGTGCAAATTTTTAAACTTCAACAGGAGAAAGAGAAGTACAACCAGCAAAGAAAATACTGTTTCTTAGTGTGAGTTTGGCATGCTTTTGTGTAATTCTTTCAATATGAAGAAATAAAATGATATGTCATTTAAATTCAACCCCTGAGGTGGTGCTTTTTGAAAAAGCAATTGGATTTTGTTTCTTTCCTTGAGGAAGAGGTTTCACTTCTCATCCAAGAAGCTTCTTCTGTTCTGACTGAATGACTGACTCACCATTCAGTCAGAACTGAAGAAGCTTCTTGGATGAGAAGAGAAATGTCTTCCTCAAGGAAAAAAAACGAAGGCCAGTTGCCTTTTCAAAAAGCACCTTTGAGACAGTCATGACCTGGATACCTGAGAATCTCCATAGACACTAGTGGTGGGCAATTTCTGGTTTCCTAAAGGTTGAACTCCAATTCCCTTTGGCCTCCATTAGCATATCTCATGATGAAGGAAGCTGGAATTTATCTGGAGTGTCTTTGCTAAGGCTCATCTACTTGTACCTCTTTCTGTGGCCAATCTACAGCTGAAAGAAAGGAAAACAATTGTTGGCTATGCTGCTGGCTACTTAAGGAGTGGTGTAACAAATTGTTCAAAATAGCTGAACTACCTACCAGCTCAGTTTTAATGCTCGCCACACAGATAATAGAACAAATGCTTCAATGCTTATGAAATAAAGCATTACTATTATTAAATAGTAAGCGAAACGTAGCTGTTGTGGCCCATCAGTGGCCTGTGCAGCTAGTAGATGATTCTGACAGCGAGGAGGCTGGTGTGGTGTTGCGCCAGCAGCCTGTGCAGCTGGCACCCAAGTCAGACAATGAGGAGGCTGGAGAAGATGTGGTGCCAGAGGCAGGGATTCAGCCAGGGCTTTCAGAACAGGAGTGGGTTCTAAATTTTTTTACTACCGGTTCTGTGGGTGTGGCTTATTTTGTGGGCATGGCTTGATGGTCATGTGACAATTATTTAGGATTTAGCAGAGGTACTGGCCTACCAGGCTTTTAACTGCTTGCAGAGCTGTATCGATCTACTCAAGTATTTTTGCAGGCACCGGTCTACTCATTTGTTTTCTTTTAACAAGCTGTAGGGCAGCCGTTTGAAGCCCCGCAGCAAGAGTTTAAACATTTTTTCCCCCTCTAGCCATCACCTGGGACTCAGGAGACAGCAATAGATTGGGGGTGGGGCCAAATAAAAGGTAAGAATAACATCATATTGTTACCGCTACCGGCTCAGGAGAACCAGGGCGAACTGGGAGGAACCCACCACCGCTTCAGAACCTCCAGAAGCTCCTTTAAGTGAAGAGGATGAAGAGGAGGAGCCTCTTCTCAATGCACGGGCGCGCAGAGCTGTGAAAAAGCAGGAGTGGCTCCTCAGGAGGAGGTCTCCTCGAGAGTAAGGCTTGGGGCTAATTGGCCACTCCCTTAGCCTATTTAAGGAGGAACACCGACTGAAGCAATTTGTAGGGAACAACTTTAGTTCATTCTCTTTCACGTCTGGATTCTCTGCAAAATTGCTTCTGGGCTTTCTGCCAACCTTAGTAAGATTGTGATTACTTTATCTTTGTTTTCTTGTAGGCTGTTAAGGAAGCTTATTAACAGCCTTTGTTTGGAAAAAACTGAGTTATTTTAGTAAATTTAAGTTTTGTACAAACTTTGTGTGCGCTGTGTTCTTTGGGATCCATAGCTGGGACAGAACACATAGCATTTCAAGAAGATGAAAGGTGACAATAAGAAAATTTGGGAAGTACAGGGCACTGCAATGAAAAATAGGAGCTTGAAAGTGTGTGTGTGGGAGTGGGGGAGACACCAGTAACAATATCTGAAAGCAGCCCACATGCTGCTCAAGCCAAACACACCTGAAGGATACCAGGTTCTGGAAACCAGTATCCAGATGTGAGAGTTCAGTCCTGGACAAATGTAATCCTAAATCTGAGGTTGTTCCTTCTGCTTGGAGATGTTCATGATTGCATCATAACACTCCCTAGAGCAGCAGCTAATCTCTCAGGTATTGCTCAACTGCTGGTTTTTTACAAAAGGGATAGGCAGGTTAAACATGACCTTGATGTGTACATCTCTCCTTGACATGTGTGTGTCTCCTCCTTCTGGGTTGATGGGTTCGTTTTCCAATTCACTTGTTTATTTTTGCAAAGAACATTCAAAAATGTGATACATTATCCCAAGCTGTGCCAGAGTAAAATTTGGACAACAAAGAAGAATGAGAGTAATAGATTGGATGACGATTTGTTTGTCGTTATTCAATGACAGTACGGCAAAAGAAAAACAAAGAGTAGTGGGGGAAAATAAATTTACCTGCCTCTAAAGCAGTGTTTCTTAACCTTGGCAACTCCAAATTGTATGGACTTCAACTGCCCAAATTCCCCAGCCAGCATGCTAGCTGAGGAATTCTGGGAGTTGAAGTCCAAGGAGCTTGAAATTGTCATGGTTGAGAAACACTGCCGTAGAGGGATAGCATGGTAGACTAAGAGAAAGGAATCCCCTGCCCTCCCAAAGGTGCAATGCTTAAAGAATATCCTGTAACATCTGGAAGGCTTTGCTGGGTAATACAGGAGGCTGCAGGGAAGTATTGCAGGAACAGAGATCCAGATGTAGCTTCAGAGTTCATAAACAGCAACCCAATCAAGAAACCACCAAGACCATTTCCACTGACAGGACAAACCACTAGCATATAAAATGAAGAAAAAACACACTTCCTTCTTGCACTGATGATCTTACCTAGTTTGGTAATGAAACGTTTGCAAGAAGGCAGCCCTTTCTACGAGACCACCAAGTACCTGACAGTTCAACCCTGACCTACAAATATTCTCTTCTATCAATACAGGAGTTAATTAGCTATATTAGATGAATTTGTATACAACTGTTGCATCTGTATACATTTGTATACAACTGTTGTCACTTTAGGGCCAGTTTCAGTTTCAGTTTACTTAATTTGTATACCGCCCTCCTCCCGAAGGACTCAGGGCGGTGAACAACCATAAATAAAACATACAAGTATAACATTTAAAACCCAATTAAAATCCAATTAAATAAATTTGGCTGTAAAAATATTAAAACCCCAATAATTTAAAACGAATTAAAATTTATAACATTTTTAAAAAAGGAGAATCAGGCCAGGCCTGCCTGGCGAAATAAAAGGGTCTTAAGAGCATGGCAGAAGGTGCGTAGGTCCAGGATCCTCCGAATCTCCGGGGGGAGCTCATTCCAGATAGTAGGTGCCCCCACAGAGAAGGCTCTACCCCTGGGGGCCGCCAGTTAACATTGTTTGGCCGACGGCACCCAGAGGAGGCCCTCTCTCTGAGACCGTACTGGCCGGTGGGAGGCCACTGGTGGCAGTAGGCGGTCTCGTAAATAGCCAGGTCCTAAGCCATGGAGCGTTCTAAAGGTGGTAACCAAAACCTTGAAGCACACCCGGAAGACCACCAGGAGCCAGTGCAGCTCACGCAGGAGAGGTGTCACACGGGAACGCCATGTCACTCCTGTAACCACCCGCGCGGCTGCACTCTGCGCCAGCTGGAGCCTCCGGGTGCTCCTCAAGGGGAGCCCCATGTAGAGAGCATTACAGTAATCCAGGCGGGAAGTGATGAGGGCGTGAGTGACCAAGAAATAATAATAAGGGCCAAGAAATAATGGAAAGGATTTCCTGTATTAGCTGATTTGTTTAGGTGACAAGTTCTTCCTTTGTGATATTGTATCCTGCACTATTTTTTCTCCCCTATTAATTTGAACAGCGCAATTCAACTGTATGGAAGTAAAGCATATGTTAGGATAAATGGGGGACTTGATGAATGGTTCAACAATACACAGGAAATAAGACAAAGTTGAGTGATGTTCCCTTAGTTATTTAATGTATTTATGGATGAATGTGTAATGAATATTTGTAATTACATTGGAACCCTAATGATGCCTAGTGAATGTTAAACTATATGAAACAATGATGAGTATAGATCTGAACATTTATATATCCCTGGATGTACTTATTTTTGACAAGTTGTGGGTGAAATAGTGAAAAATAGAGAAGAAAATGAAATTGTGTACCTTGAGAGAATTGTCCTTTGTTTTTACTAAAAATGGGGAAATTAAGGGATGATCTTTAAAATGTGCAGTTCTAGTAAAAAATGTACTGAAAATGTCTTGTGAGGAATCAATGTCAAAAACCCCAAATAGCTGTTTACAGAAGAAATGAAATTGAATATGTCAAGAGAAACATAACAATAGGTTGAATGCAATGAGCATGAAATACTTAAGAAGTGTTTGTAGTGAAACCAGAGGAAGTAGGATCAAGAATGAATGAGTGCTCAGCAAATACGGATTGAATACAAAGTTGACCAATAGAAAAATATATTGAGATTGTTTGATTGTATACAGAAAATGAACAAGGATTGAATTACAAACCAGACATAACCAGTTGGGTGGAATTGTTGAGATATTGAAAAGAAGAGATGAGAAGCCTAAAGAACAAAAGGGAATATATATTATATGGCATTTTGAAAAACTGAAAACAGTGATACAAGGATAAAGAGGAAGGAATCGTGCAAAAAGTTGGATGTAATCTAGTTTTTCTCAAGTTTCTTTGGCTTACTACTTTCTACTTCTGTTGTATGCTCTGAATAATAATATTCCTTATTCCAAAAGGGAATAAACAGGATGGGTATTTATGCAGTCATCAAATTTAATTTGCCTGTGGCATTAGTAATCTAATTTTTTTTAAAAAAGCTGTTTCAAAATATGTATCTTGGAATTTCTCTTGACAACAACTTATTTATATTTTATTCCATTTCTCTAAATGTTAGTTCTGGTTAGCTGCAATAATAATTTTTTTGATAGACTCTTGCAGCTGCATCTTAATAATTTATTTGCATTTCATGTTTCCATCACACCATACACAAGGCAGCCAATGATTGGAAATCATACATGAAAAACAACAACCAGCAAGAGTGACAATAGATCATATAAATATAAAATTCTAATAAAAAATTAAGATAATGATACTATTTTTTACAATGGCTGAATAAGTCAGGCTGTAATTCTATAATTCAAAACAGCCAAATATTAAGGAGGATAGAATGGCCTTTTTGGATTAAAGAATGTGGAAGTTTGAGGGAAGCCAACAAGAAAGGGCACTCAACTATTGCCACTTGATGTGATTCAGATATGGACGTAAGAGTCTTTCTCAAAAAGCTTAAAAAATGCATTTCATGCTGAAACGTATTTACCACAGTGGTGAAATTCAATTATTTTTACTATCGGTTCTGTGGGCGTGGCTTGGTGTACATGGTGTGGCTTGGTGGGCGTGGCTTGGTGGGCATGGCAGGGGAAGGATACTGCAAAATCCCCATTCCCACCCCACTCTGGACCAGCCAGAGGTGGTATTTGCCGGTTCTCTGAACTACTCAAAATTTCTGCTACCGGTTCTCCAGAACCTGTCAGAACCTGCTGGATTTCACCCCTGATTTAGCATATGGCTCAATCTCTGAACAGTTCTAAATCACATCAACTTTATCAAATAATCAACTCTCCTAGAACTAGAACAACTTGAGAAATGGCTACCTGTTCCATTCTTTTTTCTAGGTTCCAAAACTCTAGATTTCTTCAGTATCGAATATCTGGAAAGATAACGCCGCAATGATTTTCACATTTTGAATATAACATGAATATACCGAATTATAAACTTTTAGATAAAGTGTAAGTTTCACATATCTATTTAAAACATCTGTGGGAACTTCAGCTTTTAAAACGACCTAGTTTGAATGTCAAAATAGGATTAGGACTAAAGAGACTTGAGATTCAAATCCTTTTTGTGAATGAGATTTACTGAGTGATATTGGGAATCATCTCTGACTGAGCTGCCTGTACATGTTAAAAGACTAACAGATACTCCTAACATAGTTTAGCATGCTGTACTATTCAAAACATGTGCAAATCTCTTGATCTAGCCCAGGAGTCAGCAACCTGTGGTTCTGGAGCTGCATGCGGCTCTTTGGCTCCCTGTCAGGTGATCCCACCACTGGCTGGCCCTGCCCCTCGCCCTCCCCTCCCAGTCACTCCTCGCCTGGCCTGAGAAGGTAAGGGCAACAGTGTGGGATGGAGAAGCGGCCAGGGCAGAGACAGAGAGATACAGAGAGAGTGGGGGGGAGAGAGAATAGAGAGATACAGAGAGAGAGGGAGAGAGGGGAGGAGAGAGGGAGGGTGGGGAGAAAGAGAGATGTCAAAATGATTTTGTGGTTCCCGGTGTTTTTTAACAACTGGTTCTCTGCCCTAATGACCAGAAGTGAGTGACATTGAGTTGGCCACGCCCACCCAGGTTTTGTGGCTCCTGGTGTTTTCTTTTCTGTGGGAAATGGGTCCAAATGACTCTTTGAGTATTTAAGGTTGCAGACCCCTGATCTAGCCTATTTCACAAGGTCCTTGGGCCTGTTTCTTCCATATCCCACTGTACAGTGGAAGCTATCACAAGCTCCTTGAAAAAGAGGAAGAGAAAAATGGACAATAAATAATAAGAACAATAATATTCCATAGAGTGTCTCCCTTAGACAGACAAAGGTTTAGTGCACAGTTCAAAGAATGAACTTAGTCTAGACACCAGCCCTTAATCTAAACTACTCACTGGAGTGTAAAATGGAAGATATAAGCTATCCTTCAAAAGCAGGATGGGACACAAAAGTGTATCTCAAACTGTTACTCTCTAGCAGCACACAAGCCATGATTCAAACTGGCAAGCTTCTATTGAAAAGCAGTTGGTGGAAAAAGTCATGATTATACAAAGGGGCAAAACTCCTTAGTTTTGGCCTCAAACAGTAGAAATGGTTCACAATGAACCATATTATTCATTTCTTTAAAGGACAACAAAACCCCATCTATTCACAAAAAGTATTTGGGCTGACAGTAAAAGAATGGTGCTCTGCATTACTGCTGTTGTTGTTATTGATCATCGCACAGTAAGCCAGTCTGGGTTTGGCGTTTTTGTGTACCTATTGAGTCCTTATCAAGGACCAAATCTGGATAGCCAAATTTGGATGTTTGATGGTGTTACAGATATTGTCGCAGGATGGAAGCTGTTCCAAGTAAAGCAGCCTTCTGTAATTGACTGTTGGCAAATTTGTTAATGCCATTGGTGTTCAAATGGTGTTCCAGTTGTTTTGGAATTGCATCCAAGGCACCTATTACTAGTGGTACTACCTTTCCTTGCCTTTGCCACAGTCGTTCTATTTCTATTTGTAGGTCTTTGTATTTTGTTATCTTCTCCAATTCTTTCTCTTCTATTTGCTGTTTCCAGGCACTGCCACATCCATTCCCCAGTTTTTTTTTATCTTTCTTATTGACAATTGTTAAGTAAGTGCTGCCTACGCAAAGAAGTTGAGGAAACAGTGGACCACCTGATAAGCTGCTGCAAGAAGATTGCACAGATCAACTACAAGCAGTGGCATGACAAAGTAGCAGCAATGGTGCATTGGAAGATGTGCAAGAGATATCATTTGCCTGCAAGCAAGAACTGGTGGGACCATAAAATAGAGAAAGTCATAGAAAATGAAGAAGTTAAATTGCTCTGGGACTTTAGAATTCAAACAGACAAGCACTTGCCACATAACACCCCAGAATTATTATTATTATCTCTTTTATTCATTAAACATGAAACTCAAGTCAACTGAACATTTAAAGATGTATCACAAATATTATTGATTGGCACTGATGGTTGATACGGGTTGCTGCCAGCATCCTACGTATCGACCAAGTATCTTATTAAAATGTTCCAAGTTGCACAGTTTTTTGCAGTTCCGCTGGTGTTATTGCAGGAAGCTGTAATTTCTTGATGTATTTTGTAAAATTCTTGGACATGGTGCCAAATGCACCGATGACAATGGGTATCATTGTCACATGTTTCATCCATAATTGTATAGTTTTGATGTCCAGGTCGCGATATTTCGTGATTTTTTTCTAGTTCTTTTTCTTCGACTCTGGCATCTCCTGGTACAGCGATATCAATAAATTGTATGGTTCGGAATAATAATAATAATAATAATAATAATAATAATACAGATGGATTGTCACTTGGAACACAACACGCCAGATATCACAGTTGTCAAAAACCAAAACATACAATTTATTGACATCGTGGTACCAGGAGATTCCAGAATTACAATCCTGATTGTAATTGGAGCCCTTGGAGCAATATCCAAAGGGCTACCCCGCTATTTAGAAATTCTAAATTTACCAGATTTGAACATTTTGACTCTACAAAAAACCACCTTACTCGGAACAGCTTACATCCTCCGACAATACCTCAACAGTTCCTAGGTCCTTGGTTAGGACTCAAGCTGCTGAGCTATTAACCAGCCTCAAAGGTTGTGAATCTCACTAAAGATTAACTACTACTAGTACTACTACTACTACTACTACTAATAATAATAATAATAATAATAATAGTTATTATTATCTCTTATTCATTAAATATAAAACTCAATCAAGTGAACATTTAAAAATGTATCACAAATACCATTGATGATAATGTTGTTGTTGTTACAGTCCTTTTAAGCAAAGTGTCATAGACATACTCATATGTGTAGTTATATGCAGAGGCTCTTTCACATGTGAGAAATATAAGCTATAAACTATCTAAAACAAATGGACACATAATATAAACAATCTAATTCAGAGTGCAACCTACATCTGCCATTTACAAATGCTTCTCACTGGTCTGTTCCAAAAGAATGATTGTATATTGATTGGTGTACATCTACATAGCAAACAAACAAATAAACAATCAAAAAATGAAAGGAGAAAACGTTTTATTTTGGTGAGGGAAGAATTAGACAAAAGTTTTCAGCTGTCTTTGTAACATTACTCACTAATGACAGTGTGTATTAATAACTGCTGACAAAGAATAATTTAATCATAAAATTAATAATGATATATACTAAACTGTCATGCTTCAAGAACCTAGATGCCTTCACTTCTAATAAACAAAGTGATACTTTTTGATTTCCAAGTTTGACATAAGGGTGTTGAATATTCCTGTACGAACAAAAAGGTTCAAAGTTCATGGGGCAGATTAATTTTCTCTTCAGTTAAAAGACAAACCTTTGGATCAAGAATCCAAGGATTTGTTCAACAGGAGTTGATGGTTCTTCAAATGCGATTTATTTACTACAAAATTTTCAAGTCAGTTGTACTGCTATATAAAGACCTCCCATTACCATTGTAAGAACATTAAAAGTCTGAAATAGGTTTATACAGTGTATACATTTGTGCCAGTGGTGAAATCCAATTTTTTTTATTACTGGTTCTGTGACCATGGCTTGGTGGGTGTGGTATGGTTTGGTGGGCATGGCTTGGGTGTGGCAGGGGAAGGATACTGCAAAATCCCCATTCCCTCCCCACTCCTGGGGGAAGGATATTGCAAAATCTCCATTCCCATCCCACTCTGGGGCCAACCAGAGATGGTATTTGCTGGTTCTCCGAACTGCTCAAAATTTCCACTACCGGTTCTCCAGAACCTGTCAGAACCTGCTGGATTTCACCCCTGATTTGTGCCTTAAAACCATTTATTGCACTTTCAGTAAGTTTGGTGTGGTGCTTAAGTTAGAAAGTGAGGGGTCATGAGTTCTAGTCTCACCTAAGCACAAAGCCAGATGAGTGACCATGGGGCCAGACCCTCTGAAATCTTGCCAAGAAAACTTTTGTCCCTGCAATTGGCAGGAATAAATACTGACTCAAAGTTGAGCATGTGTATGTGTGTGCACAGTTGTGCATGCACACACAGATCGAAAAGTTTACTCAGGTCATTATAGCTTGGTGCCTTAACTACACCACACTTAGTGAAAATGAAATAAATGGCTTTAAGGTGCAAGTGTATATAGAAATAGCAAAAGCACTTATGTACCAGTTTACAGAGTCAGCATGTTGCCCCCAACAATCTGGGTCCTCATTTTACTGACCTTGGAAGGATGGAAGCAGTGGTGATATTCAGCCGGTTCACTCCAGTTCGCCTGAAACAGTAGTTAACTTTTTGTGCAGTTTGGCGAACTGGCTGAATAGCGTGCCACACACACACACACCCCCGGCCTTTTGCCGATGGCTTCCCGGCACTTCTTCTCCTTGTAACACTGAGTTCCTTGGCATTTGAAATCTGGTGCTCTCAGATCAGCTGCTTGGGCTTGGCAGCTGGAGAAACGGAGGTGAGGCCCGCTTGCTGGCAGTCTGCAGAATTAAACTGCTGGCAGTCTGCAGAATTAGCCTGCAATACCAATTCTAACCACTGTGCCACCGTGGCTCATATTGGTATATTCTTATAACAGACTTGAAATTTCTTACAATGGTAATGGCAGCAAGTTCTAGGCAAGATTGGAACTTGTGGTTTCCCAAATTCCAGCTTGTTATCTTAACTACTATGCCAAACTGACTCTCATTATCCAGATTATGACTATTTAATTTTCTCTTGCCTGTTGTGCTTAGTGCCCAGTTCCTTCCAACGTATGCAAATTAGGATATGAAAAAGCTCTACTTGGGAATAAGTTTCTTCCTAATTCCAGTCAGTTCCTGGGTATTTCTATGTCTGTATGCATGATCTCTAGAGCCCTCACAGAGGAGAGAGAAGAATTCATCTGTTCTGGAACAAGTCCATCCATGCTTCATTTAAAATAAATAATAAATACAAGTTGAATATTTAACATTACAAGTAGTTTGACCATCTTTTTAGTTCGTTTGGAATGTAAAAATTAAGACAGCAGAGGAAAAGATCTCAAACAATGTCTTCTCTGCTCTTCACCAAACTATAATTCCTAAAATTCTTTGGAGAAGCATCCGAAGTTTAAATGGTACAAAGCAGAAATTGCTACACTTATCAGAGTAGCTGCCTTCCATCAAAATTTCAGGCCAGAAACATGCATGAGAACCAGTGGTGAAATCTAAAAATTTTCACCACAGGTTCTGTGGGCATGGCTTGGCGGTCATGTGACCAGGTAGGCATGGCCAACATGATGTCACTCACATTTCTTTCTTTCTTTCTTTCTTTCTTTCTTTCTTTCTTTCTTTCTTTCTTCTCTCTCTCTCACACACACACAAACCTGGTCTGAGCAGCAGCTGCTGTGGGAGAAGGAAGAAAGTGTTCCAGGAGGGCGGGTGGCCCAGCCTGGAAGCAGTGCATCCCCTGTCATGGGCTGGATGCAGGCAGCGGGACCCGAGGCGGAGGGGAAGGCAAGTGGGCAGTCACCCAAAGGCCCCACAGAACCCAGCGGGGAGCTGAGCACAGTGGGTCTCCCTTCCCCACCGCCAGCATCAGCCTTACATCTGCCCACCCTCCTGGGGCTGCTCATGCATACCCCAGTAGAGCAGCAGTCTCAGTTCCAGTGGCAGCAGTGGGAGAAGGAAGAAAGCGAGTGGCCTCTCTCAGTGCTGGTGGCTTGCGTCTTCCCCAAGAGCCACCGGGCCAGCAGAAAGCAGCTCTCTCCCACGCAAAGGCTGGATTCCCGCCATGAGTGACAAGAAAATCTAATCTCCTTGGGTGGGATGGGGAGGGTTTCTCTTCCTTCCTCGTGAATTAAAAACCCATGTTAGAACTGTGGAGGAGGAGGAGGAGGAACAGGGGGGCTTGCTGCAGAAAAGCCCCAAAGGCCATGCAAAGTTGCAAGCCTCAGGTGAGCTTGCAAAATGAACTCATTGCAAAATGAGTCTCCGGAGAAGGGCGGCATATAAATATAAATAAATAAATTAAAAAAAAAAACTCAATGAACCCTGCAAGGAGGAGGAGGAGAAAATCACAGTCGCCTTGCCTTCCCTCTTGCCACTCTGAGCCCTGCCCAGCTTCGAAACTGGCGGAGGAGAAGAGGAGGAAGAGGAGAAGGGCTGCTTGGTGTGATGCCTGCATTCTCCCCTACCCCCTTGCACAGGCAGCATCTTGGCATTGCAGCCACCATGGTCTGCCCCACGCAAGCCATGGGCGTTGCACCGGGGCGCTGGAGGCAAGCAGAGCCGCAGAGCAGTTTTGCAGAGGAGGTAGAATAGCGCAGCAGTGGCTGTCCACACTCTGTTTCTTGACAGCCAGACAGGAGAAAGGGGGTAGGAGGGAGAGAGGGGAGGCTGGGTCTTCCTGGCCTTTGCTAGGTGCTCTCCACCCCCTCCCGCTCCACCCAATCGCTTCTGAAAGACGCAAGAGGCATTTCGGGCAAAGGTAGCAGCCGCTGCATCTCCCACAAGGGCATGGGGGTTAGGGCTTGCTGGACACCGACCTCGGAAGGGCATGGGGGACCGCTGGGAAGGCAGTGTGGAAGGCAGGCAGGCATGGCAGGGCTGAAGGGAAGGTAGCTAGCAGCCTACTCCCTTCCCTGTAGCCCTGCCATGCTTGCCTGCCTTTGCAAGCTGTCCACGGGGATGCAAGGAAGGCAGCGTGGAAGGCAGGGAAGAATGGCAGGACTGCGGGCTGCAGATCAGTTTGTGGGCATGGCCAGCCAGTGATTGCTACTGGTTCAGTGAACCAACCCCAATCTCCATTACCGGTTTGCCTGAACCGGTCCAAACTGGTAGCATTTCACTTCTGTGAAGAACTCTGATCTTCTTCTTCTTCTTCTTCTTCTTCTTCTTCTTCTTCTTCTTCTTCTTCTTCTTCTTCTTCTTCTGTGGGTAGAAATACAAGCTCAGTGTTGCATGTTTGAATTCATTCAGTCTATAATAAGAACATTCTATAAGTGGCCTCCAAATCAGAGATTTACCATTTAGAAAGGACTACCCCAACCTCGGTAATGGCAAGCTAGAGCAGCTTCTCAAGGAATAATTAAATCCGAGACAAGGAGCAAAAGCCACACAATGAAACCAGCAAGAGACGAAGCCATAGTAATTACCAAATCAAGCATGTGGCCTTTGAGAATGAGTGGGATTGTTCATGTGTTACACAAGCTGAAATGAATGTAAAACCATGGACGGGCTGTGAAAAGCATTCAAAGCCATACAGAATCCATACAAATGCACATGCTGTGCTTTGGCAAAATATATCCCATGAACTCGCATTTCCAGGGCGAGGATCAACTTGAAATTCCTTGGCAGATCATGGTTAAGGTATAAGGGGACAATATGAAGTAAAATCACAATCGACCTGCTGACACTTCAAGGGTACCGGTAAGTGTGGAGATGAATCAGAACTCACTAAGGCTTTTTATTTTTCATTGTACAATTGTCTGAACTGGGGGTCACCATCCCTATCTCCTTCACAATACGCTAGAAAAACAATAGAGCAAATAGTTTCAGTGCTAGTATCAGAGATGTTCCCACTCTTCCTTCATGTAAGTCTTCTTTGTTACTGCTTTAAATTCAATTGATTTTTTAAAAGTCTTTTTCCTTTAGAACAGGGGTATCAAACTCAAGGCCCGTGAATCGGATCTAGTCTGTGGGGTGCTTGCATCTGGCCCATGAGGCCGCCCTGGAAATAGCAAAGGACCGGCCCACAGTGCCTCTACCAGCAAAAATGGAGTTCAGGAGGGCTGAACACAGCCCTCCCAGGCTCCGTTTTCACTGGCAGAGGACTGCAGGAGGATTCCCCCAGCCCCACCTGAGCCACCACAGGTGTCCCTGACATGAGTGTTGTCGAGTGGGCCACACCCACCCTGGCCATGCCACCTGGTCCTCCTGAGGTCGAACACAACCCTGATGCGGCCCTCAATGAAGTCGAGTTTGACACTCAGGGCCGGATTTAGATGAAAAGATGCCGTAGGCTATTCCACTTATGAGGCCCTTTCACCTCCCATTTTTAAGTTTGTAAATTACATGAGAGATAATAAAAGGCCCCTCTTGATCTTGAGGCCCTAGGCTGAAGCCTAGTTAGCCTAAAGGAAAATCTGGCCCTGTTGATACTCCTGCTTTAGAACTTAAAATATTGAAAGGAGAAGGGTAGGGAGGCTAGTAATATCATCTTTGTTCTAGCCAATTGGCATCTGGCAGGAATTGCCTAGATAACATTGGTTTTCAATCTCAGGGAAAAGTTGGTGTGTCTGTACAAAAGGCAGATTTGCTAATGTGCCACAATCAGAAATTGAATGGTGTGCAACGATGCAATGCACAAAATAATTTTAGTTCCTTCGTCAGGATACATGCTATCTCTTAAAACCTTAAGAGATAAATTCAATGATAAATTAGTGTTATTAATTTTTTAAATTTATATACTGCCTGACTCCCAAAAATAAATGGAGACGGAAACAGAGTTTGACACAGCAAGAGCATTTTTCTGTTAAACCCAGATTAAGAAATACCTTTTGGAGTGGATACAAAGTTCTCATTGCCTAAGGTTTATGCTCAGAGGCTGAATTTTTCAATTTGTTGTTGGACAGCTTACTATGTGAAAACAAAAGCTACAAAGTAAAAATGGACCTTTCCCACAAGTTTCAGAGATAACTCCAAATTTTCATTTTTCTAAAAAAAAAAACCAATTGGTCATTCCATGTACAGTACTTATTCATGCAAGCAATTGTTTGCTTATATTTAGATTTTTACTATGACTCTTTGATAATTAAATATCTCCTATCGACCTTGGTGTTGTTTCCAAGCTTTTTTTCCTTTTTGAACCCTATTTGATAAATGACTTTTAGGAAGTTTAATGATGAAAGTTCAGAACCTTTCTTGAGTCCATGGATTCCCAATTCACAGCAATTATGAAGGAGCTAAACCATGATCTTTATTTACTTATGACAAAACAATCAAAACACATCTTAAATAATCAATAAAAACAACAAAACACACATATGAAAAGGCCATGAAGGATGGTTTGAAAAACTCATACACAATAAAGTCATCTTGCAGTCTGTTTCCAAGGGATCTTTGAGCAGGCTGGAATAAACATATCTTGAGAGATTTCCAGAAGACCAATAGAGTCAAGGCCAGACTCCAAAGAGCAAGTGATAAGGCCAAAAAAAAAAAAAAAAAGGACATTTCCTGGGTCACATCAGATGAATGGAACTCCTTAGCAGATGGAAAAGTGGTGGAATTCAAATTTTTTTTACTACCGGTTCTGTAGGCGTGGCGTGGCGTGGCTTGGTGGACGTGGTGTGGCTTGGTGGGCATATCTTGGTGGGCATGGTAGGGAAGGATACTGCAAAATCTCCATTCCCACCCCACTCTGAAGCCAGCCAGAGGTGGTATTTGCCGGTTCTCCAAACTACTCAAAATTTCCGCTACTGGTTCTCCAGAACCTGTCAGAAACTGCTGAATAGCACCCCTGAGATGGAACCTATAACAACTCTCCTTGCTTGACCTGATGAGATGGATAGTTCTAATCAAGAAGTGTTAACATAAGAATACACAGTAATGAGAGCACTCATTATTACCTCGTAACAACTATGAATTTAGATTTCCTTTTTGAATTATGACAATGGTGGTGATAATGGAGTTAACCAGGAAGCTATAGAAAGAGTGCAGATTCAAGAGATCGCAGTCAACAAAGACTGAGTGCAGGATGAAGCTAATTATTATGAAGCTTTTTTTGGGGGGGGGGAGATTATTGTGAATTATTACGAAGATAGAAAAAACAACTCTGTGTTCCCCAGGTCCAGTATTTTGTGTGAACCCAGAAACTTGATTGGAAAGAGAACATTTTATTTTATTATGTAGATAGCTACATATTACATTCACTTTCAGAGATAGTATGCCTCTAACAATTCTCTGTACAATTTGCTAGGTAATTCAATACAAAGGTGTCTATTATATTTACATCTTTATGACAAATATATTTTGTTTTTTCTTTATGTACACTGAAAGCATATGCACCAAAGACAAATTCCTTGTGTGTCCAATCACACTTGGCCAATAAAGAATTTTATTCTATTCTATTCTTCAAAATGAAAAAGGTCTTCTGCAGTCATGACATAAACCTAAGACTGAAAATCAGGCTTGTAAGATGTTACATCTTTTCTATCCTGCTCTATGGAGTAGAGAGTTGGTCTCTGACAGAAAACCACTTGAAGAAACTAGAAGCATTTGAAATGTGGATTTACAGATGACTGTTACGTATAAACTGGGTTAACAAAATCACAAATAAGGAGATGATAAGCCTCTTGGGAAAGCAAAGGGAAATAATCAAAGCCATTAAAAAGCAAAAGTTAGAGTATTTTGGACATGTGATGCGACACCCAGAAAAATACAGCATCCTTCACTTAATCCTCCAACGAAAAATTGAAGGCAAATGAGGCCCAGGCAGAAGAAGAACATCATGGCTTCAAAACCTAAGGGACTGGTTTGAACAGCAGCACATTTTCATATGGCTGTTGACAAAAATAGGATTGCCAACACAATCGCCAACGTCCAATGACAGACATGGAAGAGGAAGAGGAAGAGGAAGAGGAAGAAGAAGAAGAAGAAGGAAGAAGAAGAAGAAGAAGAAGAAGAAGAAGAGGAGGAGGAGGAGGAGGAGGAGGAGGAGGAAGAGGAAGAAGAAGAAGAAGAAGGGCCGAGGGCCCAAGGGAGGGGCGGGGGGGTAGTGGTTATTATTAAAGAAGATCTTGGCTCGAGGGAATCCACTGTGCCACAGATTGTCGGGTGTGAAACCCTTTTTGTGAGATGGGGCCTTGGGGTTCAGATGGGCCTGCTGCTTACGTACCTGGCTCCCTGCCGTGTGGCAACAGCCCTGCCCGAGCTACTCGACGTGATAGCTGCGGTGGCAGTTGATACACCCAGGCTCATGGTTATGGGTGATTTCAATCTGCCATCCGTTGGTGAGACATCTGAGATGGCTCGGAAGTTCATGGCTTCCATGACGGCCATGGACCTGACCCAGTTAGTTCATGGCCCCACCCACAGAGGGAGTCACACTCTGGACTTGATTTTTGTCTCTGGCCAGTGGTTGAGTGGGCTTGTTATAGGGGATATAGACATGGAACCCTTGTCATGGTCAGACCACTCGCTCCTTCGCCTAGATCTTCAAACCGCTACACCCTGCCACAGGGAGGCGGAGCCTATAAGATGGGTCCGCCCCAGGTGCCTGATGGATTATGATAGATTCCAGATGGAGCTTGGGCCATTTCCTGAGGTTCTGGCACACGACTTGGACGGGGACCTGGTGGCGGCCTGGGATCGGGCCGCCGGCGGGGCCTTAGACCAAGTTGTGCCTTTGCGGCCTCTGACCCGGTGCCAATCCCTCGTGGCTCCTTGGTTTATTGAGGAGCTGAGGGAGATGAAGCGCCAGAAAAGACGCCTGGAGAGTGGTTGGAGGGCCAGTCTCACTGAATCTGATCCAACACTGGTAAGGTTGCATATTAAAACCTACCTAGTGGCGATAAAAGCGGCAAAGTCTAATTACTTTTCCGCTCTTATTGCGTCATCAGAGAATTGTCCGGTGGCCCTGTTCAGGGTGACCCACTCCCTGCTTCAACCGGGAGTGCAGGAGGACCCCCTGGAGGGCAGGGCTGAGGATTTTGGACAATATCTGTATGACAAAATCGGTCAGATATGGCGGGATTTGGACTCTGACTGGATAGATCCGGGCAGGATGGCGAGGAATAGTCTTGAGAGTGTTATCTGGGAAGAGTCTGACTTTGTGACTCCGGATGACGTGGACAGGATTTTGGGGAGACTTAATGCGACCACAAGTTTATTGGACCCGTGTCCCTCCTGGTTAGTACTGGCTTCCCAGGAGGTTACACAAGGCTGGCTCCAGGGAATTATTAATGCTTTGTTGAGTGAGGGGCACTTCCCCGCGGCCTTGAAAGAGGCGGTGGTGAGGCCTCTCCTCAAGAAGCCCTCCCTGGACCCAGCAGTATTGGCTAACTATTGTCCTGTCTCCAACCTTCGCTTTGTGGCGAAGGTTGTTGAGAGTGTGGTCGCACGACAGTTCCCACAATTCCGGGAGGAAACGTCCTATCTGGATCCATTCCAGTCGGGTTTCAGGCCTGGTCACAGCATGGAAATGGCATTGGTCGCGTTGGTTGATGATCTCTGGAGGGCTCGGGACAGGGGCTCTTCCTCTGTTCTGGTCCTATTAGATCTCTCAGCGGCTTTTGATACCATCGACCATGGTATCATGCTGCACCAGTTGGAAGAGTTGGGGATGGGGGGTACCGTTTTACGGTGGTTCTCCTCCTTTCTCTCTGACCAGTCACAGTTTGTGTTGACAGGGGGGCAGAGGTCGACCTCGAGGCCTCTCATCTGTGGAGTGCCACAAGGGTCGGTCCTCTCGCCCCTTCTGTTCAACATTTATGTGAAGCCGCTGGGCGAGATCATCCGTGGTTTTGGGGTGAGATACCATCAGTACGCTGATGACACCCAGCTGTACATCTCCACCTCAGACCACCCCAACGATGCCCTTGAAGTGATATCCCAGTGCCTGGAGGCTGTACGGATCTGGATGGGGAGGAACAAGCTCAAGCTCAACCCTTCCAAGACTAAGTGGCTGTGGTTCCCGGCATCCCAATATAGTCAGCTGACTCCATCACTGACTATCGGGGCGAGTCTTTGGCCCCCGTGGAGAGGGCGCGCAATCTGGGAGTCCTCCTGGATACGCAGCTGTCCTTAGAGGAACATCTGACAGCTGTAGCCAGGGGGACCTTTTGTCAGGTTCACCTGATTCGCCAGTTGCGCCCCTTTCTTGATCAGGATTCTGTGTGCACAGTCACTCATGCCCTCGTCACCTCTCGCCTGGACTACTGTAATGCTCTCTACATGGGGCTCCCCTTGAGGAGCACCCGGAGGCTCCAACTGGTCCAGAATGCGGCCGCACGGGTAATTACGGGAGCTACATGGCGCTTCCGCATAACACCGCTCCTGTGCGAGCTGCACTGGCTCCCAGTGGTCTTCCGGGTGCGCTTCAAGGTATTGGTTACCACCTTTAAAGCGCTCCATGGCATAGGGCCTAGTTATCTTCGAGACCGCCTTCTGCCACCGACGACCTCCCATCGACCAGTGCGCTCCCACAGAGAGGGCCTCCTCGGGGTGCCATCAGCCAAGCAATGCAGGCTGGTGACCCCCAGGGGGAGGGCCTGCTCTGTGGGGGCCCCTACCCTCTGGAATCAGTTGCCCCCAGAGATAAGGAGAATCCATGACCTCCGTGCCTTCCGCCGTGCCCTTAAAACATTTTTTTTCCAACAAGCCGGGCTGTGTGTTTTTTACTTGGCTGTACACCGCCCTGAGTCCCCAGGGAGAAGGGCGGTATAGAAATCCAAAATAAATAAATAAATAAATAAATAAATAAATAAATAGGAGGAGGAGGAGGAGGAGGAGGAGGAGGAGGAGGAGGAGGAGATTCTATTCTATATTCTTGCAAGCTTTTCTTAGGCATCTATGAGAGGGAATGCTGGTCTAGTTTTTGTTTTGACCTAGTAGAGCTTCTTCTCATGAACTTCACTGATACTTAAAATCAGCATAGCTGTCTAGAAGTCTGTCCTATATGTGTTTATTAGATCTTAATATTAGATATCTATTCATCCCAGAGTTTTTTAGTTAAATGGATAGATGTGGCGTCTGCAAAGAAAAGGTAAAGAAACATTCTTTGTGTGTTAAGCCAACAGACAACCCTCTCAATACAGCTGGCTTGCAACAGCTTCAAGATTGACCACCCACAGTGGCATTTTCTGCATTGAAGAGAAACAAGAGCTCTCTGGTATACTTTACTGGAGACTCCTAGAACAATTGCAAACATTGATCCAGAAAGTCAGCACATAAAAAGCTTTCTAATTCCCAAAACAAAATGAAGGAAAGTAAAGCAGGGATCAAAGAAGATACCACAGTTTAAAACGCTTGGTAACTTGGACTTTATCTGTTGGGTGTTCTATTCCAGTCTTTTCTGTTTTTAAAACAGCATCTGATGAGTCACAAGCTCAGAATGTGCTGAGTACACATTCTGTCTCCTAGGATATGGAAAACCACTGATTTAAAGGGTGCCTGATGAATTCTCTCTCCCTGGCAACTTCCATGAGAAGGGCTAAGACTGCATTTTTCTTTCAAAACTACACTTCACTTGATTCTTTGGGAACAGCCTGGACAGCTAAAGAGATCTAAAATGGATAACTCAGTATCACGCAGCCCACAAATGTAACATGAAATCATAGTAGAAAATCAACATGCTTGTGCTTCAAAGCCAATGCACGCCATCACCCCTAAAATCAAAGGATGGCTTGCATCAGTGGTGGGTTTGAAATTTTTTTACTACCGGTCCTGTGGGTGTGGTTTGGTGGGCATGGCATGGTTTGGTGGGCGTGGCTTGGTGGGCATGGCAGGGGAAAGATAGTGTAAAATCTCCATTCCCTCCCCAATCCAGGGGAAGGTTACTGTAAAATCCCCAATTCCTCTATATCAGCTGGGACTTGGGAGGCAGAGAATATATGGGGGCAGGGCCAGTTAGAATTTTTACTACCGGTTCTCCGAACTACTCAAAATTTCTGCTACCGGTTCTCCAGAACTGGTCAGAACCTGCTGAAACTCACCTCTGGCTTGCATCACTGTCCAGTAATGCAGTTAGAAGAAAACCATGGACTAAAAACAAAGATTAACCCTATTCTAGATAGCCAGAACTAGGAATCTAGTAGCACCTTTTCAATTTCAAATTAAAAATTTAATATATTTTGTTAGCTTGAACAAGTGCTACCAAATTCCTCCTGTAAGAGACTAGAGTAGGAATACTGTAGTCATTCAGAAATTGCTGGATTACAACTCTCAATATTCTTCATTGCCTTGCTGTCTTCTGAGCATTATAGCTCAGCAACTTCACAATTTCCATATTTCCATAATTCAGCTATCTAGAGGACCAGATAGTTATCACTGTACAAAGTTAGAACCATATGTATGGGGCACAGTGACTTAGTGGTTAAGATACCGGGGCGTCAATTGGAAGGTTGGCAGTTTGAGACTAAGCAAGCATTGCATGATGGGGTAAGCTCCCATTACTTGCTCCAGCTCCTGTCAACCTAGCAGTTCAAAAGCATGCAAATGCAAATAGATAAATAGGTACCACTTCGGTGGGTAGTTAATAGCATTCCATGTGACTCAGTATATAATCATGCTGGTCACATGAGACAACATTGGCTCCCTCAGCTAAGAAATAGAGATGAGCATTTGGAACCATCAAAAGAGCAAAACAACTTTGTTAAATCATTAATTGAGTAAACTTCTCTATATCTTTGGCAAAAGATTCCATAATTTAACTTCCCCTCTATTTCCTTAAAATATCTTCTCTTCTACTGCTAAAATCATTCAACTCCAGAGCATTATAATGCATATAATTTTATCTCAATATGCTTTCTTCTTCTTACATTCTCTTTCTCTCCCTCTTTATTCTCTTTCTTGCACACAATGATATATTCTCTCTCTCTCTCTTTGCTTCACTCTGAATCATCAATCCGATTTCATTATTCAATTTTGAAAATGAAATGACAGACATATATTCTAACAAAAGGAACACAGGCTTTCTTTTTGATCAATCCTTGCTCCCAGCTTCGGATTGGTTGCATGATTGATTGATTATTTTACAGATCTATATTTTTACCCATCTTTCATCAAAATATTCATCTCAAGAATTCCTTCAAGGTTCACCATAGGTCAGAATTCACAATCAGAAATATCAGGCAATAATTTCTGCAATTAGATATTTGTACAACGATAGCTGATTATGGCCACTTTGTTTAATGAAAAGTGTCTCATAACCAGGGGTGAAATCCAGCAGGTTTTGATAGGTTCTGGAGAACCGGTAGCAGAAATTTTGAGTAGTTTGGAGAACTGGCAAATACCACCTCTGGCTGGCCCCTGAGTGGGGTGGGAATGGAGATTGTGCAGTATCCTTCCCCTGCATGCCCACCAAGCCACACCCACCAAGCCACATCATGCCCACCAAGCCACGCCCACAGAACTGGTAGTAAAAAAATTTGAATTTCACCACTGCTCATAACTCTTGAGTGTGTTGAACATCTTCCACAACTCCTGTGATATTCCCTTTAGGGAAAAAGGAAGGACCAATGAGCTTTCTCATATTACAGAGAATGTATATTCTATCCCAAGCTTCAGGATGGCACCAACACATTTTTCTACATATCAAGGATGCTGATTCAGTTTCCAAGTTATTCTTTGCCAGCTCTTTAAGACTATTCAATGCAACCGTTGATCCCATCCACCTAATGCAGATTACAAACTTTTCTTTAAAGGCAACCCCCACAAAAATATAAATTAGTTTTTTATTCAGATTCCAGCAACTATAGGCTGGAAAAGTCAACTAAATTGCTATGTATTAGTTGGGCATGTTATACATGTTCACAACAAACCTGTCTAAAGTTTAAATCTGAATAGGCTTGAAAGAGAAAACCATTGATTTTTTTGGGAAACTTCCCCAACACTAGAAATTTCAAATTATTTGCCCAAGACAGACAAATGTTATACTGTCATTGGAAGGAAGCTGTGGTGGAAGGAAAGAACTTGTACATAAGATTCCATATTCTTTCTTGATCTCAGTCCCCAGCTGCAAGGGGTATTTTAAATCAGCCCTTGATAATCTGTGGCCCAAGGCAGCTATTTGTAATGGTTCATTAATGGTTTGGTAAATCTGTTCCCCCCCCCCCCTATTCCTTTCCCCCTTACGGTTGTCAAAACCAGTTTGTCCACAAAATAGGGCTAGAGTTTTTCTCCAACTTGGACAGACCTGGTCAAAATTCAAATATCAGATTACAATGACAAGCCAGATTTTAGCTAGTCACTGAAAAGCTATGATCTATGACGAGACGTAAGTGGGATCACCTGTTAGTTGTTGTAAGAATTCAAACTAAACATTGCCCGTTTGCTAGGGGATTGAATTTGGGGAGGGGGATTGAAACAAGCCACCTGGGATTGTAAGCGGAGAGGAATGCTTTTATCTTAAGGACCATCCACTTACCTTGTAAATTTCCAGAGAAATTTCTAAAAGACACTCCTTTTTTCAAGAGAGAGAAACTTCTTGTCCCTCCATAAAACGTTTTTTGTTCTCTTTAAAATGGTCCACAGAAAGCCAAAAGATATTACTGCAAGTATTATTGTCACCAGAAAATGGATGCACCCTCTTTCATTTCATGCATTGCAGGAGTTGTTTTTTTTAAAAATCAGTCTGGGATAAGCCAGTTTTGTCTTTATCTTTCTTGTTCTGGTCGCTTACCAATCACTGTCCTAAATGTGCCATTTGAGCATTTATTGTTACATTAAGCTAATCTGTAGACATTGAACTAAAGTTACCAATTGAGGACTCCATCCTCTCTTTCGCCAATATGTTAGAAAATATATTGCAGCAAAACTTGTTACCCAACTAATTGAGGGGAAGGGATGTTTGGTTATTAAAGAACATCTATTAAATTCAGGAGTACTCAGTTGAAACAATCTGTATCCTATCTTTAATGATGTCATTAGACAAATGATGCAAACAATATTATTCATGTCAATTTGTGTCATTTGGGTAATAATGTCCTTATGCAAATAGCATCATTTACCTCAGTTGCATAACATAGGAAATAAAGGGTTTGCTTTTGAGGGGAAATGGTGTCATTTGCATAATGATGTCATTACACAATGAGGTTAATGGTGCATACCAACCAAACCTAGGTTTTGTATTTAATCAGATCGATATTTTCAATCAATGCAGCCGTACCTCCATTCCATTTTTTTGGCCTTCATATTCTGAATTTTGTTTTTTTCAGCTAGCCTCCTAATTCTTCGGTTGTGCCTGCAGGACTGCTTAGAGACCGATGTAAGTTAAAAGTACCTACAAATATAATTGATTACTGGTTACTGAATTTGTTATAACACAGAGCAAAGCTCCAGTCACAGCTAGCTGCTCATTAATACATATGTAAGAATAGTCATAAAGTTTTCTTAATTTTTTTTAATTTTGTTGTTGGGAAGGAAAATTCAAAGCACTTTGTTCTCTAATTATCCAAGAGCTGGTTTGAAGGAGAAAATTCCCCCTTCCCTCTTTACAAAAATATATTTATTTTGTTTTATCATAAAAAATAAAATACAAAACAGAAAATAAACAAAAATACATCGAGCACTAAACAAAAAATGGTGCACAAAAAAGGAGAAAAAGTGACCCAAGTATCAAATAGATTTAAGATTAAACCTATAGAATCTTCCTCAACTGGATGTTGGGGGGGGGGGGATGATAATTTCTTCTCCCCTTTACATAGCAGGTATACAAATAATGATAAGTTTTCCCATCCCTATTTAACAAGAACACTACAATAAATATTCTATATGCTATATTAACCAAAAATTCCAAATATTTTTTTTACAATTTTTAATTTAATCAAAAGATTAAAATACAAAATCCGAAAGATAAAAATTAAACAGAGATAAAACAAAACAAAACTAGACAAAAACATTTTAAAAGATTAAAAGCACAAAAGACAAAAATACATACTGTCCTCCCTCCCCAGTTGAACACTGACTAATCTATTACAATAATAATCCCCATCCCTTGCAAAGCTGGTCCAAAATTTATAAACATCTACATCTATTACATCTACATGTAACCCAATTGACCTGTCATATATTAGATATGTGAAAGAAAAAAATAAGTAACAGGTTAAACAACAGCTATCAAATACCCTAGTTTGGTTCTTAATAAAGAAACCTTTCCTTAGGTTTTTAATTGGGAACTTTCCCAACAATTGCATCTCTTTTGCAAAGACTTTCATAAGTGTTTGCTGTAAATCCTATGTTGGTCAGAAACTTGGTTCCTGCAGGGATGGTCCATGAAAGGTTTATACTTGCAGAAGTGTCCAACCTTGGCAACTTTAAGACCTGTAAACTTCAACTGGCTGGGGAATTCTAGGAGCTGAAGTCCACAGATCATAAAGTTGCCAAGGTTGGACACCCCTGGTTTACAACAACTTCAAAGTATGTGCAGTTTAATTGAATTACTGCACTCCATTACTGCAGCTCTTTTCTGCTAATTATCTCATTGATGGATGAAGTTTGATGCAAAGGATATCCTGTCTATCAACCCCAGTTGAAATAATCACTTCCAATTCACTTAAAGCCATCTTGAAGGAATGAAATATATATATATATATATATATATATATATATATATATATATATATATATATATATATGTGTGTGGGGGGGGGGGGGAACTGTTCTGTTCTCAAGTGCTTCTTTCTGATGGACTGATAATGTTCTTGGTTTGAGCTGAGTTTTGTGCCTATGATATAATCCCAAAGTAGCAATCCAATGACATAGCACACAGTTTACTTATGGTTTTTTTTATCAGTTATCAGTTTTATGTCTTTATTTATTGTGTCCCCTTTTAGATTAGGTGTTGCCTATTTCATTTTCAACTGGAGGTGCATGTAAGTACTGATAAGACTCAAATAGTGTAAAGTAAAGCACAAAATTAGTTGCTGGAATTTTCACATACATAATAAATACTGTGTTTCCCCAAAAATAAGACTCTGTCTTATATTTTTTTGAACCCTGAAATAAGCTTGGCCTTATTGCCATGCACTCAAAAGCCTGATTGGGCTTATTATCAGGGGATGTCTTATTTGGGGGGAAACAGGGTATAATAATACAATATATTTAAACAAATAAATGCCCTCTCTAGAAAAGGTAGATTATTTTTTCTAGCCTATTGGCATTGAGGTGACTGACAGAGGAGTTGATGGTGCTTAAAAAAAAAACCAATAAAACAAGAACCACTGATATTTGGTGGAACTTGATTTAGTTCCAGACAGTTTTAAAATTGTCTGGTTTAAGATGCTTTACAGATGGCATTTCCCTCCGGCAAGGCTTGCCAAGATGTTTCCGAACAGTTCACCAACATGTTGGAAGTGTAAACAGGCTTACGGAACATATTACCATCTATGGTGGACATGCCCTTTTGCAAAAAAAGTACTGGGCCAAAATCAGAAAATGGTTGGAAGAAATAATTGATCAACCCATAGATTGGAAACCGGAGACATTTCTGTTGGGAATATTTACTAGGAAATACATTAAAGAAATACAATATCTAATTTTACATATAATAACGGCTGCAAAGATATCATATGCACAGAACTGGAAAAATGATAAGATACCAACTGAAGAAGACCTGATAAGGAAAATTCTGGACTGTGCTGAGATGGACAAATTAACGAAGGAGATAAAAGAAAAAGAAGATACAGATTACTATGCAGTATGGAACAAATGGTATAATTGGCTGGAGATTAGAAATAGTAAATAAGAATGAATGAATGAGGAAAGGTGACAAACGGATAAACGTTTGTAAAATAATTGATAGTTATAGTATTATATGTGAAGGAATATATATAGAAATATGGGATAATGGGACAATAAGGAAAATATATTTAAAGAAGAATCAGGGGGAAATGTAAATAAGAGAAGACTACCTCTGCGAAATTGTAAAAAGGGAATATGTTTTGTGGTTGTGTATGTCATGTCCTGTAGTTTTAAAAATAATTTAAAATAAATAAATAAATAAATAAATAAATAAAATAAAATTGACTGGTTTAAACCAGGGTTTAGATCAGGCCTGTCAAACTTGCGGCCCATGGCCTGGATGCGTCACATGCTGGCTACGCCCCCACCTGGTTTAGCGAAAGGGGGGAAAGTCCTGATATGTCACGTGATGCTGCTGTGATGATGCGAGTTTGAAACCCCTGGTTTAGATAAAATAGATCCCTACCAAGTGTGAAAATATACGAGAAAGCCCTATTTGGGAGATAGGACATGTACAGCATTTTACCCTAGGCTGCATGATCATTGGTAAGGGAATATGGGAGTTATAGAGCAAAATGTTTAAAGGGGGTGCTACAAGGGCTTCCACAGGTTGAGGGGATAGCAAAATGAAAGCCCTACCACTTTTTGCCTGTGTCACAGTCATGATGCACATTAAAAATGCAGGTGAGCTACAACCATCATCTTGACTCCAGTAGACACTCCCTGGTTTTTGTTGATTTCTCCCCTCCCCCCCTCCCTCCCCCCCCCCCCCTCTCTCTCCTCCTTTAGGGCATGTATTTCTCTCCTTTTGTTGTATAATTCTATCAACAAATTGATATAAAAATCTAAAATTCAGACTAAGAACCAGTTTGGTTTAGTGGTTAAGGCACCCGATTAGAAACTGAGAGACTGTGAGTTCTAATCCTGCAGTAGCCATGAAAGCCATTGAGTGATCTTGGGCCAATCACTCCCTCTCTCGGTCCCACTCAATTCACAGGCTTATTATTATGAGGACAGGAGGAGGAAGGAGAAGTATTAGTAATGTTTGCCACCTTGAGTTGCTTATAATAATAATAAAGGCAGGATATAAATAAAAAAAAGTGTGAGGAATTCAAGTCCATCTTCTGTGACATTCTTTCATCAGGATGCCTTTTGTTTCATTCCTAGCTTTTCCCCAAACTTTGTCTTTCTCTTTTAAACACTTTTGTAAATGCTAAAGAAATATTATCTGTCAAATCTGTTAACAGTAACCTGAAGGGAAGCCAACAGCTATTAGAAAGGATAATCTGAGATGGGCCACCTTCTGGGCACCTGCTCCAGACTGTCCAAAACAATATAATTTTTCTACATCCATACGGTTCCTATATTTTCCAAAGGCCCATTATGGGGGGGGGGGAGTTGGAGGGAAGGAGGAGGAATCAAAGCAAAACAGAGCTGAGCATTTCATAAGATATATACACTATTATGAGGGAGCAAGAATGACAGGAATAAAAGAAAAATAGAAAAATAACAGGCGAATCTTATGCAACATTTCACCACTTGTTGTGGAAACCTTATTAGCAGATGAAAGTGACAATTAAGCAAAATTGCAAGGCTTAACAATCTAGTGAATGCTTAAGAAGAGCAGATACACTGGTGAGGTTTTAAGTAGGCAAGCAGGAGTAGTAAAGTGGGAAAAAGTATTTCTCTGTTAGAGACAGATTAAATAGAGATATCAAAATTCTTCATATGAGACAATTTCAGTGGACTGGAAGCCATTACTCTTTTAAAAAGGTTGTGTGTGCAACTTTGTGCCATCCAGATACTCTGGATTACAGTACTTATCTATAATTCTTATGATGCTGAGGATGCCAAGAATTCTAATCTAATTTATAGGGGCCTCTCTCTCTCTCTCTCTCTCTCTCTCTCTCTCTCTGTGCGCGCGCGCGTGCGTGCGTGTGTGAGCCTGGCAAATTCTGTTATGTTTGAGAATGGATAATCCAGAATTTCTGAATGTCTTTGGGCAATTCGTTCATCTCAGTCACTTTCCACTCCAGTCTTGACAGAGGTATTTTTCTAGAAAATGACAAGTAAAGGAATCAATAAGGTGGACTTTGGAGGCATTATTCTCTCTCTCCACTGAAATGTTTTCAAAGGGTGACTGTTGTGGATAAAATGACACTGGAAGCCACTTTAAGCTGTTGCAGTTGGAAACTTGGGTTAGAAATCCAACTATGGTAGAAGCACACATTCCTTTCTGGCCTATTGTTTTGAAGAGGCCATGTTAGGATATGGTGTATATAATGTTAGAACCAGTTGTCCAGGCAATATATGTATACTGTAACTTTAAGCTGTAAATGTTACGTTCTTGCTGAGTCATGCTGTAATGGGATAATGACTAATTGGGAGTATATTTAAACAAAGTATTGTAACCTGGTCAGTTACTGCTATTGTGAAGAAACTGCTATTGTGAAGAAGCTGCTATTGTGACGGAGTTGCTATCTGTTGATGGATCTGCTACCATCATGGTTTGCTAACCAGAGTGAGTTGTTTGGACTGATTTACTGGACTGATTTATTGGTGAAGACTTGGGGTTTGTTTATGACTGCGCTACTGCTTTTTCCTACGATAAAGTAAACTTTTGCTAAACCGGTTTTCTTATTCATTTCTCTCAGCAACGTTTCCTTGTGCAGTTACTCTGCTGGTTGGTAATACAACATCAATATCCTTAACAGGCCATGTTGATTTTCCCCTCTGTTTCCATGTTTTGGTGAGAGAGGTAGCACAATGCCGACACCATCATCCCTTCACTCAGACTTAGAACTTGCTTCCTCCCTCTTTAATACACAAATAACAGGGGAATAATATCATCCGGCTTTGCAGGCTTGTTAGTGAGAAAGTATACAAAATTTCCAGTATGCGGCAGCTACTAAAATGCTATGAAATGGACATTTGGCATCAGGAATTAAGCATTAGCAATGAGCACATGCTAATGTGAACATAGGATAAATAATAAGTGTCTCCCAAAGGTAAAATTCACCTTAATGCCTGGGATCAGCAAGTCAATATAACAGCTCGAGCACCACTTTAAATTCTTCTCGAGGATTGAAATGTGACAGGAAATGCATACATTTTGTGCAGAGCCCCTCCAATTTCCACTCCAAATATATCAAAGTGCTTAGCAACCAACTTCGTTAATCATGCCCAAAGTGCCAATTTTTAAAATTTCTTTCTTAAATGTCACCTCTGCAAAAAAAAAAAAAAAAAAAAAAAAACTTTGTATACTTTTTGTAGCAATATCCAGATGGTCTTATATGTGCATTCAATATATGCAAATAGGTAGTTTCAAAGATGGAGAAAAAAGAATCTCTCTTGTCTCTCTAAATGCCAGACGGCAAATCTTAGGAAAGGTGTCCATATTCAAGAACAGAAGTAGAAACTCAATGCCAGCAAGAAGCTCCTTTTGTCTCCACGACAATCAAAATGTTCTTGTGATGAGTACTGAAGCACATCCAACTTATATTTGCTAGGGGTTAGTTTTTTAATTTTTTTTTTTAGTTTTCTGTATATCTTATCTCGGAGTATAAGACGCACTTTCCCCCCACCAAAATGGGTGAAAATTGTGGTGTGTCTTATACACCAAATGTTGCCAAAGCCACCCACCCCCCACCCCCCACCCTTCGGCCATTTTTAGCCTCTGCGCATCACGTTTTTGGCCTCCACATGCCCCGTTTTAGACCCGTTTCAGGCTGCGGGGATTGCCATAGCACATAGCCGCCTATCACCGCCTCTGCATGTCGTGTTTTTTGCCTCCACGCGTCACATTTTCAGCCTCCACACACCCCATTTTTGGCCTCCATGCGTCGCATTTTCAGCTGGTTCCAGGCAGTGGGGATCCCTGCCGCTGATCCCTGCCACCTGGAACTGGCCGAAAATGCGATGCATGGAGGGCAAAAATGCGCTGTGCAGCGATCAGCAGTGATGTGCTGTGGCAATCCCACAGCCTGGAACGGGTCTAAAACAAAGCATGCAAAGGCCAAAGACGCGATGTGCAGAGACCAAAAAAGTGATGTACGGAGGCGCTGATGGGCTCCCGTAGCCTGGAACAGCTGATTGTTGGTTTTCCAGAAGGCCGATCCAACCGCCAATCAGCTGTTTGTGCTAAATCAGGCTGCGATAATGTGCTGAAGCTGACCAGGCCATTTGCTGTTTGCTGCAAGGACACTAGCCAGATGAATACTGATGGATGCTGGTAGGCAGAGGCAGAATTTTTTTTCTTGTTTTCCTCCCCAAAAACTAATGTGCCGGAGCATCTTAGGCTCTGAAAAATACTTAGTTGGATGCTTAGTATATCTCTCCTTCAGCTCCACCAGCAAAAGAGCCCTACCAGGCTTTGAAGCATACAAATAGGAGCAGGATGGAGTTTTATTTGTGGATTTTAAGAACCATGGTGGTGCACAAAGTTAGGACGATGGCCTGACAATTGGCAGACAGTTCAAGACCCAGTTGCTGCCCTGGGATGGGGTGAGCTCCCATCACATGCTCCAGCTCCTGATGACCGAGCAGTTCAAAAGTAGCAAATAAAAGGGCATTAAAGGACAAATCTAATTAAATGAAAATGAAATGAAAATTACTCGAATAGGCAACTTAACAGGGACATGAAAGAAGTGCCCAAATGGACCACCCCCAAGCAATGGTGATGTCACCATTCAATCCTTTCAACCCAGAAGCACTTTGATGCTCCCAACATGATAGTAGTAATAGTAGTAGTAGTAGTAGTAGTAGTAGTAGTAGTAGCAGTAGTAGTAGTAGTAATTTGTGGATTTTTTAATGTTGAAAATTCCCCAGAGTGTGTGTTGGGCAGCCATATTAATTTGTATAATAAATAGTGAAGCCAGGATAGGCTATGATTCTGGGCTTCCTTTGTCTCACTTCTGGACCCATCTTTAGGCTTTAAAAATACCCATCATCTAGGATCCAACGAATGCTGTAGAGGAGAAACAGCACCTAAGGAAATTAGGATCAAGGAGCTGCTACTACTCTATTCTTCCTATATCTCCTCAGCTGCCAGTTCCACTCCATCCACCCAGCAGAAGCCACACCTCCTTCCTCATTTTCTCTTGAGGGAAGAGGAGGAGGAAGGGATACTTCATGCTAATTGAGGAAATGAGGAGGGATCCTCACCATGCATCAATGCTATGTCAGCAAAAAAAAAAATCATTGTTCCTGTTTATCTTATATTAAAACTACTTGGGGTCAAACGGCATACAGTACACAGTTTATTATTATCAACTGAGAATCCATTCCTAATGCTTTGCAAAATCTAACCTGTTTTTTCTTTCTTTGGCTTCATCAACAACAGCTTGTACATGCTTTCAGGAGCTTGCAGATTAGCAGAGGGGAAAGTGAAATATAAATTGGAATGCATGGGATATGAAGAGCAGTAAACCTCCCCAAATAAAAAGCAGTGTTGGAGAGAATTGTGTTAGGGTGCATATTCTACCTCATATGATTTCTTCATCCTGTAAATGAATACAAATCTGTTAAATAAGTATCTATATATGTAATGGTGGGAATTCAGGATTGGGGCCATATGCTGAGAAATACCCCAACGACAAACGTACCACAAACTCAAAAGCAAAGGTTGCCTTCCAGTATTTGCCTTGAAATATCGCACTTAAGTAGATAAGGGGAGCAGCCTATCTTGTGACATTGCAATGCACATTTTGTCACACATTTCCCTTTGCCTCCCTTGGAGGGTAGGTGTACTAATCCAAGTGTATGGGTAAAAGAGCTGGTAAAGAGCATCATTAGAATTTATTCCTGATTTAGGGGAATAGAGGGAGGATAGAAATGTATTCAGCTGGAGGAGGCAGAGAAAGAAGACTGAACAGGAAAAGGAAGCTGTGAAAACATTTTCTAAATGGATGTAGAAACAGAGAGAATGAGCAGAGGGAAAGAACCTATAGGAGGGAAGAGATCAAGGGGTGGGTTCTACTTACCTTTACTACCAGTTCACAATGGGGACACGTGTGTGCTCTTCTGCGCATGTGCAGAAACATTTTGATGACATCAGGGTTGGTGGGCGGAGCCTCCCGCCGGTTTTACTACCAGTTCTATAGAACCGGTGCAAACCGGGGGCAACCCACCACTGGAGAAGTCCCAGATAACAATTGTAATAGCACTTAGACTTATATACCACTTCATAATGCTTTACAGCCCTGTCTAAACGCTTTACAGAGTCAGCATATTGCCCCCAACAAGCTGGGTTCTCATTTTACCCACTTCAGAAGGATGGAAGGCTGAGTCAGCCTTGAGCCTGGTGAGATTCGATCTGCCAAACTGCTGGCAGCCGGTGATCAGCAGAAGTAGCCTGCCATACTGCACTCTAACCACTGTGCCACTGCGGCTCATGGAGGATCTGCAATGTTGCACTTCTGCAATCTCCATCTCCCTTTGGTTCTGTTGTTTCTACCTATGATATGTTCAATTCCAGTCCCGAAAAGGGTTGTTCCAGTAATCTCTGGTTTTTAGAAAGAGTGCAGAGAAGAGCAACAAAAATGATTAAGGAACTGGAGGCTAAAACATATGAAGAATGGTTGTAGGAATTGGGTATGTCTAGTCTAGTGAAAAGAAGAACTAGGGGTGACATGATAGCAGTGCTCCAATATTTGAGGGTCTGCCACAAAGAAGGGATCAACCTATTCTCTAAAGCACATGAGGGCAGGACAAGAAGCAATGGATGGAAACTAATCAAGGAGAGATCCAACGTAGAAGTAAGGCGAAATTTCCCCACCGAACAATTAACCAGTGGAACGGCTTGCCTTCAGAAGTTGTGGGTGCTCCATCATTCTTAAGAAGAGACTGGACAGCCATTTGTCTGAAATGGTATACGGTTTCCTGCTTGAGGAAGGAGTTGGACTAGAAAACCTCCAAGACCCCCTTCCAACTCTGTTATTCTGTTATCAAGCTCCAAAGGATGAACATTGCTAGAATCTGCATCTTTATTGTATTTCAGGAATGGGAACCATAGCAGACAACTCACAGCTTCTGAGCAAACACACACACATACACACAACGCCCACCCACCCCCAAATGTTCCGAATTAATTTCCATCAGATTTCAAACTTTTTCACTTTCTTGCAATGCCTTCTTCAATGAAAATAAATTTTAGATTTCTTCTGGAATCTTGGAGCCACCAGCTGAAGGTGGTGGATGCTTGTTTACATTCTCTGCATTCTTGCTCTTTTGTTCAGAAAAATCTCCTAATTTAAGCTGGAATTTTCCAGGCATTAGCTGACACACTCTTCATAGTCTTTTTCTTGGTCCTATTTGTAAAGCAGTATGTTTTTAATCTACTCCATCACAATTGATGTCCATCAAAGCATGAAGGCCACTAGTGCTAATGCCATCTTTTTAAGGGAATTGAGGAAATATAGTGTGGAAATAAAGGGCTACTTGTCAGATTCCTACTTCCATTCATGACCACCAATTTAAACTTGCAATAAGATAATCACAGGTTTTGAAATTCCAAGTTAATTTGATGCTTCAGTGTCCACCCATTAATTCAATAATTTAATCTGCACAATTAGGCTCCTTCCATATAGCCACTGCCTCCCCATCAATTGCTATTATCATTTCTATAATTCATGGCAGTGCCCTGCAAGAATTCCCCACCTTCCCTCCTGGTATCATCTAAGTAATAAAAATAGAAGGCAGCTAATGTTTCTCTTCCCATTCTTTTCCATTTTACCTTGATAGCATTCTTTAACAAGGCAAATGGGCCGCTGTTGGATCACCAGCAAAGTAACTACTGGGTTCAGCAGAGAAAAATTAGGGGATGCCATGGCACCATCCATTGTCTTGCTTTAAGGTAGAAAAGGAGAATTCCAGGAGCAGAGGCTAAGACGATGCTGGAGGCTGGACCAATAGGAATTCATCCTATCCTGCAGCTCCAAACAAAGGGCTATAAACTCATAGCATATTCTCTGAAGCAAGACTTATGCTACTTGGGGTGCTAATTGACTAGGTTTTTCAAGACACCTTGTATCTTAATTGCCCTGTGGGGAAGTACAGGGTAATATTTAATTAATACTAATTGAATTAATGACTATTGATTAAAGGTAATTGCATGTAAAATAAGGCAGCACATTGGTAAAATTAATTGTTCCTCCATCTGTATTCACGGAAGCATTCATCATTCTCTCATTGATAAATGACTGTTTCATTTTTCGTATGTTTCGTACCCATACATACAAACTCACACAGCAAAAGAGAGACTGGACTCACCAAACATAACCTGGGCATAGTTATTCTGTAGTAAGTTGCTCTGAATCCAATAGCTGCAGTGGTGGGTTTCAAATTTTTTTACTACCGGTTCTGTGGGTGTGACTTGGTGGGCGTGGCATGGCTTGGTGGGCGTAGCTCGGTGGGCGTGGCATGTGAAGGATAGTGCAAGATCCCCATTTCCTCCTGATCAGCTGGGACTTGGGAGTCAGAGAACAGGTGGAGGAGGGGCCAGTCAGAATTTTTACTACCGGTTCTCCGAATTACTCAAAATTTCTCCTAACGGTTCTCCAGATCTGGTCAGAACCTGCTGAAACCCACCTCTGAATAGCTACCACTTCACTGTAAATATGCACAGGGTACTTTTGGTGATGGCTCTGTTAGGATCAGATTACTTCTTACTTAGAATAGTAAATGAAAAGAGATCCCTTCCTTTTGTTTGCAAAAATAAAAGCAGCTTTCTGGGAAACTTAGTGCCAAGAAAGCATGTATGGCTTTCTCTGATATCCAGAGAAAACCATGCATGCTTATGCTGTTAATAATCCAGGTGAGTTCATAGGCTTTGACTCCAAATAAAGTATGATTAGGACTTGTAGTGTCATGTAGGCAGTCTGTTAGCTTCTTTTTTTCCTAGAGTCCAAGATGAGAGTCTGGGACAACTCGCTGCAGCCCACTCATTGTGACCAACTTGCCATGGCCAACTCACTGCAGGACAAGAGTTACACTAATATGGAAGAAATAGTGGAATGGAATTATTAAAGGAAGGATGCAAAAGGAGTGACAAAACAAAATGCCAATGACAAAAAATAAAATATTTTTAAAATTATTTGAAACAATTAAATTGAATTCTTAAATTATCCCGTGATGAGTTGGCCATGGCAAGTTGGCTGAGATGAGTTGGCCCATTCCACCAAGATGAGCATGCAGTTAGCATGCTGGCCTCCACTAATTTCTTGAAGAGATGGCAGCAGCTCTTCTGTATTATTTGGAAAATATCCTTTATAACTGGTGAGGGACCTCTTTATTGATGATGGTGATGATCTACAAATCCCAACAGGCCTAGACAGCCTAGCTAAAGATGATGGAGGCTGGAGGCTGTAGCCTGCCGATTGCCTTTCTTTGTTCCATCTTCAAAGAAAGAAAGAAGTAGTGGGTTGCCCCCAGTTCGGACCAGTTCTATAGAACTGGTAGTAAAACCGGAGGGAGGCTCCGCCCAGTGACCATGACATCATCAGACTGCTTCTGCACGGCTCCGTTGCAAACCGGTAGTAAAGTTAAGTAGAACCCACCCCTGAGCTGCACCTGTTCTAGATGCTGCTTTGGGCAATCCCACTTCAGGCAGCTTTTGCACTTTACTAAAAGAGGTAATCAATGCAAGAGAGAAGGATATTTGTAATGCTCCCTTGTGCAAAGATCTCCAAGCATTCGCTATATACCAATGCATGCTTTTAGTACTTTAGAACTGTTTGCAACAAAACATAGAAATAGACTTGTAGTATCTGAAAGACTAATATTTCACTGATCTAAATCTGACATGCATGCTGATTGTTTCCTAACCCCCATTAGCAGCTGAGGTTTTGCTAGTATGAATGAGGAATCAAATGCAGTATTTTTATGACCTCAAAGATATTGCTTTGAGATAAATTAATTAAAGTTAGTTTACGTATTTGGCTTCAGAACTCCAAGAACAGAGAACTGTTTAATGAAAAGAAGGACTAGGATTGATTATTTTTCTGAAATGATATAGGGTTTCCTGTTTGAGCAGGGGGTTGGACTAGAAGATCTCCAAGGGCCCTTTCAACACTGTTATTCTGTAATTCTGTTTGGTTGTTCTGAGAAATGGGCAGGTTTATATGTGATTTTATCTTCGAACACAAGTATATTCATCTGATGAAGTAAACTTTTGCTTGAAAAATCTCAGATTACAAGCAATCAGTAAAATGGCGAGAGGCATAACTGAGACTATCTTGACTTGCTGTATTACATGCTTGTTGCGTCTGAACATTGGATTCCACTTAATGGTATGATTGCTGTCATTCAGAATATTATCATGGTTAGGTGTACTAATATTGTATAGTTATATCATGAGGATACGGCAAGACAAAGTGGAAGGACCTATTTAGGTTAGTTTTGATTACCTGGTATCTTGATGTAATGGGAACAAAGGTTCCTAGGATGATGAAGTATACCATTAGGATTCAGAGTAATCATGGTATCCAAGTCAGAACAGAGTGGCTTGATTACAAAGGTTATAGTAAAAATGACAAACCTGGAAACCTAATATATCTGGATGACAATTCTTCTCCCGCTACATAAGGAGTGTGTCAGGTAGAAGCATCTCAAGAAATAAGCATGAGATATCATGAAGATTTTGAAGAATAATAAGGTTGGCTGTGCTACCTACCAGAAGTGATTCTGATATTGTTTAGGTTTCCATTAAACAGGGATCAATATAGTTTGAGGATGCTTTGAGGAGACATGGATGGGGGCAACCACATTTAGATAATTACTTTGTTTACCATTACTAATATTTATGAACCACTTGAAGTTGTTGTCAAATATCCTATTATCTATGCTTTAAAAGCCCTACATACACTTTGCCTTCTCTGTCACTCCCACTCCTCAACTTTCCCTTCAGCCATCGCTAGTATATTCCTTATATTTCTGCTCCCAGTATGAATTGCTGCTTTCATGAATGATGCATACACAAAACAAATTACAGGCTTGCAAAAAAAAAAAAAAGAATGTTGAGAATCAAAAAGAAACAGAGGGAGAAAAGCTCTCCAAGCAGACAACTGCATAACTGAGTCAACATTCAAAATGAGAAGTAACTGGGCAGATTAAGTGCACAAATTAATGTTACAATTATGACAAAATGAGGAACAATTTATATTTTCCTCAGCCTCAAGATGAAGCTGTGCAACCTGCTAGTATCTGACTATCTAAAATGGCCATATTCACAAAGAAACTGCATTCTCACCAGTTGAATATGCAAATCATATGGTATTAGAATTAAAATGGGTGTTTTTTTTTCATTCTAGAATTGAAGGAAAGAAAAATTGCTTGTCCTTAATACAGGTGGTCCTCGACTTAGGGCCACAATTGAGCCTAAAATTTATGTTGCTAAGTGAAAGATTTGTTAAGTGAGTTTTGTCCCATTTTATGTCCGTTCTTGCCACTTTATTAACTGCATCATTGCAATTGTTAAGTTAGTAACATGGTTGTTAAGTGAATCTGTCTTCTCCATTGACTTTGCTTGTCAGAAGGTCGTAAAAGATGATCACAAGATGATCCCAAGACACTGCATAGTTGTAACTATGAAACAATTGCCAAGCATCTGAATTTTGATCACAGGACCATGGGGATCCTGCAGCGGTCGTAAGTGTGAAAATGGTCATAAGTCACTTTTTTAAGTGCTGTGGTAACTTTGAACAGTCACCAAATGAACTGTTGTAAGTTGAGGACTACCTGTACTGTTTTTGTACCATATCACATGTTCAATAGTCTGAGTAGAACATTGAATCTGGAAACACCCATTTTCGTAGAAATTTTCTGTAGAAAGTAGAAATTTTGTAGAATGTTTCTAGAAAGCGGATACCCAGATATGAGCAGCAAAAGACAAAATAAAAGATAAATTGATTTGATGGATACAGTCCCTGGTGGCATGTTCAATAAACCATTGATGGAAACACATCTACACCAGTGGTGGGTTTCAAAAAAATTTTCTACTGGTTCTGTGGATGTGGCTTGGTGGGCATGGCATAGCGTGGCTTAGTGGGTGTGGTTGATGGGCGTGGCAGGAGAAGGATACTGTAAAATCTCCATTCCCACCCCACTCCAGGGGAAGGTTACTGCAAAACCCCCATTTCTTCCTGATCAGCTGGGACTCGGGAGGCAGAGAATAGATGAGGGCAGGTCCAGTCAGAATTTTTACTACTGGTTCTCCGAACTACTCAAAATTTCTGCTACTGGTTTTCCAGAACTGGTCAGAACCTGCTGAAACCCCCCTCTGATCTACACCCACATATTCATAAACTTGATTATTAACATTATTGTCATCTGGAAAGAGCATTAGATTAACATGATCACTGATTATAAACAGGGGAGTAAGGAGATCACAAATAATGATGTCCCATTGATCCAAAATCAAGAACAACTAAAATTTGAGGAGTCCTTGGTTCTCCCTGAGCTTGGTTGTTTTCTTATAGATGTTTCATTACCAAGCTAAGTAACATCATCAATGCTAAAAGGAGTGGAGTTTGCTCTCCTTTTATATTCTAGTGGCTTGCCCTGTCAGTTAAAAAAAAAACCAACCAAGCTCAGAGATCACGGAGGACCCCATAGTTCAACCCTGAGCTATAAATACTCTCTTCTATCGGTACAACTAACATTTGCTTGCCATTCTAAGTCAATACCACTAGTGGACCTTGAGAGAATTGATTGTTTCAGTGCACAGAGCACGAGATTAGAAAATAAGAGGTGGGAATTCACAATTCCCACTGGAGAAAAGAGGAAAACATGCTTCTGCTTCACATTTTGTACAGCAGGAGGAGAGAAGTCTTGTCAGGAACAAGAACAAGGGATCTCCCAGGATAATAAATACAGCAGAAGCAGGAAATCTGCCATGTAGGTGGTTGGGCATCGGGGTGAAAAAAATGTGCTATGGGAAGATAAGAAGATGTAGAGAAGATTATTCGAATCCCTGCATCTATTTTCACTCCAGAAGATTTAGAGCAGGTAAACCCATACTGAATTTTCTCTGGATGAAAATCTGAGAACTGAAATGGATAGCAGGGACAAAAAGATGAAAATTTAGATTTTTATTAACCAAATGAAAAATGAAGCAGGAATAATATTTGCCGGTGAAATAGAGCATCTGCTTTATCCATTGCACGCTTCCAACACATATGTTATTAAAAATAAATAAGCTAAATTCCGATGTGAGTCCCTATTGAACTCCTAGGAGCAGCATGGAATAAAGACATCTCAGAATTTGGCCCAAAGGCTTCTTAATAGAGAGAGGCTGTTTGTCATGCATTATTCAAGATCTACATTATTCCAAGCCCCCAAAAGGTAATGCACTGATTTATTTACACAGTGGGTGCTATAACAGGATGAAATTCATGATTTGCAGTTTGCTTGCAAGAGCTTCTTTCAAAACACAACGAGGCAGACTGCAGGAAAACATTTGCATGGCCAAAGCAAAAGCTGGGACATTACAGGTGGTGGTAGAACCCCCCTCCCCCCCCCCCCCCCCCCCCCCCCCCGTGGCCATTTCATAACAAAGGGCTCTGACCAAAAAAGGATCCAAGCAACAACAACAAAAAAAGAACCTGATTGTTTCAATGTTTGCTTGTTATTGCTTTTGCTACAGCATTGTATTAAAAGTACTAAAATGCCAGGAGTATCTTCCAAGGGATAAAAATAAGGCACCTCAACTTGTATGAAAGATTATCTTACCAGCTGGCAACTCCTAGGATCAAAAGCCCAGAAGAGAAGCATGAAATTCTCTTGACTTTGGCGCTGTTGTCTGAACTCTTAAAACACTGGGCTTAGCAAACACCAATGTTTATGTATTAAATTTATATGCCACTCACTCTGAAAGTAAGTGAGCTCCGGTTACTTGTCCCAGCTTCTGCCAACCTAGCAATTCAAAAACACGTAAAAAATGCAAGTAGAAAAATAGGGACCACCTTTGGTGGGAAGGTAACAGCATTCCGTGCACCTTTGGCATTTAGTCATGCCAGTCACATGATCATGGAGACGGACAGCGCTGGCTCTTCAGCTTTGAAACAGAGATGAGCACTGCCCCCTAGAGTCAGGAACGACTAGCACATATGTGCAAGGGGAACCTTTACCTTTACCACTCTGAAAAGCCATTGCACATTCTATATGCAGAATTGGTTGACCTTCTGAAAGATAATTTTGCCTTCTGCTCTCAGAAGTGGGTTATGTGTTAAAGAGACCATGAAGACAAAAGGACTTTCTTTTTTTTTTCCCCTGGCAAAAATAAAATAAAATCTGTCATGTCTCATGATGTTGCTTTCATCAGGAATCCATCTTGTGATTGAAACTGGCTTAAGTCATCCTTTTCTGTTCTACCATTCAAGTAGTGCTTCCCTCTTATTCTGACACCATCCAAGGGCAGCCTCAATATATGCCAAGTCTTTTGGTATCACCTATTACCTTGGACAGAAGTCAGGTAACAGTAATAGCTTGGAGCAGAAGGAATGAAAGGACGGTATGGGTCAGCAATGGAGACAGTGAATTCCAGGCGGGTGTCATTTTCTGCCAACTCAAGGTTGGGTGGATAATATTTCAGCTCAGCAGTGATACTTCAGTTCAGACAAGTCCCATAAAAAGCATACAGAATATTTGCCTGAGCCTCAGTGATTTCTGAGCTGTATGAATCAGATGATGTATAAGATGGTTTAGATCAGAAGTGTCAAACCTTGGCTGGCTGGGAAATTCTGGGAGTTGAAATCCACAAGTCTTAAAGTTGCCAAGGTTTGACACTCCCCTGGTTTAGAAGATCATCTTATTTGTGGAATGCAAGATGAATTCTTCTAGTGTCTCCTCCCTGAATCAAAAATGACCCCCTTCATAGCTCAGTAAAGAGATATAGCTACTGAAGTAGCATGACACAGAATGTAAGGGAAATATTTTTTGCATAATCCACTTATCATGCATTTGGTGTAGCCATAATTGTACCATAGTAGGACTGCCTTAGATGGCAGCAAATACACAGAAATTCCAACTGCATGAGTGAATCTTGTGATCAAGATTCATGGAAAATTGGATCATTGTATCAAACAATATGTTCTTCAACCCGACATGCACATTAGTTGGGTTACAGCCATTGTCCCAATCATGAAATATCTGCATTTCCAGAGATTATAAAGACATCATAAATAACGTATTCACGAAAGAACTATATCCTCTGCCTGCTATAAATCAGGGACTATCCACCTGTGAGATTTAGTTCTCACACAGTAAGTGAAAAGCAATATGGTAACAAATCTGACAGCTGGGAAAAAAACAAAGGATAGATGGAGACCTGTCAGTGTACTAAACAGACAAGACCAAGCAATCTGTTACATAGGATATAAAGGAAAAAGAAACTCAAAATCTGAACAGTGTTGTTTTATATAGGACTTTCTCCGGAAATTGTAATAATTGTTGAAAGTCTTTAGTTACGGTTGTCTTACTAGCTGTACTTTATTAATTGTTCATTGTTGGTTCGTTACATAGTGAGCCAGATGCTCAGGCTTGACTTGGCATTTTTGACTGCTTATCAAATTCTTCCCAACGACCTGGGATAGGCAGATATGGATGTTTGATGGCATTAAAGGTATTGTCACAGGATGTATGCTGTTCCAAGTAAAGCTGCGTTTTGCAATGGACTGATGGTGAATCTATGTTTTGCGGCATAGTTAGCCAGATGTTCAGTATGGACTTGGAACTTTTATCCACAATTGAGTCTTTTCAATGGACTTGGGATAGGCAAATGTTGATGTTTCATGGTGCTATCAGTAAAAGTATTATTAAAGTATTGGAGTTCTTGTGAGCTCACTTAAGGGATTCCAGTCCAGTCTGTTGGGTGAAGCCTGATTTTTGCCAGATTTAACCTGAACTCAAGCTTACTAGCAATTATGTGCTTATGGACAAGAAAGCCAGAGATATATACACAAGTATCCACAGCTAGCTTCTGTGGCACCACTTCACAGCTAATGTTGGACACAAGTACCTAGGTCACAGGCTTGTATTAATACATTATGAACCACTTGTCCACATATCCCCCTGCAGATTCCTATGGATATATGAACTATATCAGGGCTGAAATTCAGCCTGTTCCTACTGGGTTGCACGATACGGTAGGGCCGACTGCACGAAACCCTAGCCACCCACACAGACATCATGACGTTCCTTTTTTGCGACAATTTTCAGCCTCTGCGCATGCGCGGATGATGGCACATGCACATTTTCAAACCAGTAGGGAAGGTAAGTGAATTTCACCCCTGAACTATACATGTATACATGGAGGAATATGGATACATGGAGGAACTTTTCAGATTAGGTATCTACCATCATGCATGCTTTTGGCACATAGGATATTCCAGAGTTTCACAGAAATTTCATTAGCAGGAATTTCAGGTATCTAGCTTGTAAGTCCATCTAATGAAAAACTCACCAAGTGATTTGAAGAAACTTTGGCAATGCAAGAATTGGAATGAAAAAGCATCAGCTGCAAATTTCTTGTACGATTTTCCTGAGACATGTCTACGAGAAGGCAAGGTGAAGGCCATACATGAGAACTCCAACATATACAATATATTAAAGCTTTCCTTGGTTTATTGACTCTTTATACAGTTTGGTGAACAAAGCAGTAAAATAAAGGTGTTCTCGTCGGCACAAAGAAAGCTATCCAGTCTGTCAAGGAATAGTTAACTTCTGATTCACTCCTGATCCATTGTGGTGAGCAAAAATCATTTTCTCTTCAGTGTAATGCCTCCCCATTTCAACAAGGGGCTGTTCTTGTCATCAGAAAGCACTGATGTACCCATTAACTTCTAATCTCAAATAATGATCTTCTTTGAGAAGAACTATGCATTGATGAATAAGGAACCTTTGGCGTAATTACAGCCATACGGGTATGCTTTGTAAATACAAATAGATCATAGACTCCTCTTTGGAGTTGAAGGGAAATTCATCTCACCTCATTTTATCTCCCCAAGTGTAGCATTGGAACACCAAGTTCCAAACCTATTTCTATGCAATTTATAACAAATCCTGCCAAATCACTGTCAGGGCTGATATACTGAATCAATTATCATTTCAGATGCTAGATTGTTATCATGCTTCAATCCACATTAGAGCCTGCATCCTGCTCTACATTCCATTCCAATAGCAAAACTGACCACAAAAGGCCCTAATTTAGCATGTGTCCGAAGCAGGGACTGAGAGGGTAATCAATAGACTGGTGATAAAGTTTGGGGCCTTATTTGTCACAGCAAATAAGGACTGTCTGCCCACAGAGTTGTCTGCTTTGAGGAAATAGAGTGGTAATTTCCTAATCATCAGATCATGGCAACATTACATGTGTCAGACTCAAATAATGTAAGAGTTGTGTCTGGTGGCACGGTGGGGAAAATGACACAGAAAGAACCGTGGATGAGTGTGATATCTAGTGAGCTATTAATCACAATCCAACCAAGCACCCGTTTTTCAATAGGAAATAATCTAAAAGGCATTGGTCATGCATCCATACTCATATTGCTAATTAGGTAAAAACCTCCTCTTCCTCCTCCTTTTCTTCTTCTTCCTCCTCCTCCTCCTCCTCCATTTCCTCTCTTTGAAATATGAAGTACTGTAAGTAGGAAAAAATAGTAAAATCAAAAAAGTAAGAAAAAATAGCAAGATGATACAAAAAGGGCTGCTGCATTTGAATTCTTAAAGTTAAAAAACGGACATTAAATTAACCACCATTTCCCTTCCATTTCAGTCCCCAACCATGGGCCACGGTTTAGATAGTTGAACTTTGCATCAAACATTAGTAATTGTTGTTTAGTTTCCGTTTGAGTACTAAACACCATATTCCAGATGTCTTAATCTGCCTTGTTCAGTGTAAGGGAGTCATCTTTGCTTGAACTTAATTAAACCTCTGATGTGGATGTATATTGTCAATTTTGCTATTGCATCATATTCTCCCATTTTAGTCTCTCAAGCTGATATCATGGGCAAGCTATCTCTTTTCTAATGTTGTGCTAGGTTTATTCTTGCTGCAGTCCACATGTATCTTAGGAAATTACATTACTTTTCATTTAGGTTTTCTGGAATTATGCCTAATACAAATGTATATGGTTTCAGTTTCAAAGTTATTTCAGAGGACTTTTTTATTATTATTTTCTGATACATTTCTAATATTTTTGATTTTTTTTCATATCAGCATTTTCTGATTTCTTGAAGTCTTCATTATGCTGTACACTGTCCACACACATACAATATCAGCTTCTCTCTATAGTCCGTCTCTCTATAGTTGGTTGGTTGTCACTCACATACAGAGTACCAAAAAACATTATTTCTGAAAATAAAAGGGTATTCATTTCTGGGCATTTCAGTGTCTCCATTGTCTTTTGCTTCAGAGATTCAGACAAATGGGCAAACAAACATATAGTACAAAGACACGCTGAAAAGAATTGTTGTAGAAAAATGGCCAACAGGAATTCTTGATTCCTTTTGGCTCAGCATCTGACGCAATGTCCTAGAACAGGACTGAGTCCAGCAATTGAGCACCTTATGGGACAACAATTTAATACATGCTTTGTTATAGTTCTTTTACTCTATTGAGTTATAATTATTCCTGGTGACAATGGTTGAAAGCTGTGCAAGCCATCCTCTCTCTCACTAGGTGAGACAATTCTTGCAAATGCATGCTTAAAACCATGTTAATTTTAGGAACGCAAAGCTTAAGAAAGAAAAAGAGTTGGATTGAGTTCTAGCCCCTTCAAACTTTCATTCACTCTCTCCACAGGAATCAGGTTTTGCTTGGAATTATGAAGCATCTCCCCAGGGGATGCATCTATTATGGTACACCTTACACTGCATCTTATACAGTTCAGAAAGCAGAACAATTCTAACAACCAGTGGTGTGATCACAGTTCTGCAACCTACATTTGAACAACTCCTCGAAAAATCTCTAGCGACAGAGAACTTGTAGAAGAATATGAAATTGCCAATATATATTCAAACAGATTTATAACACCTTGAGAAAGGACTGTGCAAGGAGAACACCTAGTGTGTGACAGGTGTCATCTTTGAGGCCTTATAATGAAATCAGAACCTGTTTTAGGGCCCCAGTGGAAATGGAGTATTCCCAAATGAATGGATAATTATTCCTGGAATATGCAATGAAAACTAGGGTATATTCCATGAAGATTAAATCTAGTCTTAGTAGTAGTTATCATAGTCGAATTAGATTGTGTTTATCCTCAGACATACATGAAACTCTGGATACTTTCATGCAGCCACAAGTTACAGAATATTTTTTATTTTTATTTTCTATTAGTCATATTTCTATGCTGCCCACTCTCCGAGGATTCTGGGCGGTTTACACCAAAGACAGTATACTAAATAGCACATTGCCCCCAACAATCTGGGTCCTCATTTTACCCACCTTGGAAGGATGGAAGGCTGAGTCAACCTTGAACTGGTGAGATTTGATCCGCTGATCTGCTGAACTAGCAGTCAGTTGAAGTAGCTGCAGTACTGCACTCTAACCACTGCGCCACCTCAGCTCAGAATACAGAACAATAGAGTTGGAAAGGAACTTGGAGATCTTCTAGTCCAATCCTCTGCTCAAGCAGAAGACCCTATACCATTCCAGACAAGTGGCAGTCCAGTGTCATCTTAAAATCCTCCAGTGATGGAGCACAACTTCTGAAGGCAAGCCATTCAATTGGTTAATTGTTCTTATTGTTAGGAAGTTTCTCCTTAGTTTTAGGTTGCTTTTTTCCTTGATTAGTTTCCATCCATTGTTTCTTGTCTTGCCTTCTGGTGCTTTGGAAAATAGGTTGACCTCTTCTTTGTGGCAGCCCCTCAAATATTGGAACACTTCTACCATGTCATCACTAATCCTTCTTTTCTCTAGACTAGCCATAGCCAATTCCTGCAACCTTTACACCATGCAAACTCAGAGAAATGTCCCCAAGCATCCTCACTATTGACTTCCCTGCCACCTACAGTGCTTTCTAGGTAACTCATTGGGAAACACACACACAAAAATCAACATCCAGCAAGTGCCCTACCACCTGTCCTTGTCCTTGTCTTACCATGTTTGTCTCTGTGCCAAGGAAAACAAATTGCCTACTTTGCTCAGTTTGAGTTAGATAAAAGGCTATCGCAGCACCTTAATTTCTCCTTAGGTTGTTTACATGAAGCTGATGAAAGGCTGAGAAAGCATTGTGGTTCTTTTACTTCAGCAGAAAGTGGGTTAGGATCAAGGGTTCAGTAAGTTAATGCTTCCCCTTAATGAGAAACTTCCATTCCACTGCTCAGTTTTTGAAGCTGCATGTCATCTTATACCATAACAGAAATAGAAAAAATAATAATTGACTCAGTTGTAGAGAACTACAGAAGCCCCACTAGGTCAATGGCATGGGGCAATATAAGACTAGTAAAGATGCCAGTCTGGCACAATTATCATGGTTTCCAAGCTGAATGTGTTGTGCAGAGAATAGCTATATATTTCCCAGATTGGGCACTGAAAGGACTGTCAGCTGTCCAGCTAGCGAATCCAAAAAGATAACTCCTGGGACATTGTGCTTCCCAAAAGTAGAACTTTATTGAATACACTACATTGGCACAGAAGAAGTGCAACCAGTTCTGGGTTTTCTGCACACAAGCCCACATAGTTAAACTTATGTTTCCCCTTTGGATCTCAGTCCATTGCATTGTCCAATTACATCCGCTTCTTTTGTTATGGGAACAGTCCGGATCGCTCAAACACCTGCACGGTGTAACCTTGTGGCTGGCAGCAGGGTCTCACGATCTGCAGATGGAGTCTTGGCATTCCATTCCTACCCCAAAATTCCACCCCCCCTCCCGATTGTTGTCAAGCTGAAAGTGAAGAAGGAACGAGGAAAAATAGAGAATCACTATTGACAAGGACAACTAATTAACAAATCATTGTAAGGATAAAACAATTTATTTATTTATTTATTTATTTATTTATTTATTTAATTTGTATACCGCCCTTCTCCAGCTGGACTCAGGGCGGTGAACAGCCAAAATAAAATAGAGCATACAAAATTAAAAAACAATTTAAAATAATTAAATAGTTTTGGCCCACAATTTAAAACAACCAAGTTAAAACCAATTTATAATTTAAAGCCAAAACAATAGGGTCAAGCCAGGCCGGCTAGATGAAATAAATGTGTTTTCAGGGCTCGTCGGAAAGCCCGGAGGTCAGGTATCATGCGTATCTCTGGGGGTAGGTCATTCCACAGGGCGGGTGCCGCTACAGAAAAGGCTCTCCCTCTGGGGGTCGCCAGCCGGCATTGTCTGGCGGATGGCACCCTAAGGAGGCCCTCTCTGTGCGAACGTACTGGCCGGTGGGAGGCTATTGGCGGCAGAAGGCGATCTCGTAAGTACCCTGGCCCTAAGCCATGGAGCGCTTTAAAGGTGGTCACCAACACCTTGAAGCGCACCCGGAAGATCACAGGAAGCCAGTGCAGCTCGCGCAGGAGAGGTGTCACATGGGAGCGTCCCGTTGCTCCCATAATCCCCCGCGCGGCCGCATTCTGGACCAACTGGAGCCTCCGGATGCACCTCAAGGGGAGCCCCATGTAGAGAGCGTTACAGTAGTCCAGGCGGGAAATGACGAGTGCCTGAGTGACTGTGCGTAGGGAGTCCCGATCCAGAAAGGGACGCAATTGGCGTATCAGGCGAACCTGATAGAAAGCCCCCCTGGCCACGGCCGTCATGTGCTCTTCTAAAGACAGCCGTGCATCCAGGAGGACGCCCAAATTGCGAGCCCTCTCCGTGGGGGCCAATGATTCACCCCCAATAACCAGCGATGGCACCAGCTGGCTATATCAGGACGCCGGAAGCCACAGCCACTCGGTCTTGGAAGGGTTGAGACGAAGCCTGTTCCTCCCCATCCAGGCCCGCACGGCCTCCAGGCACTGGGACAACACTTCAAGGGCATCGTTGGGGTGGCCTGGGGTGGAGATGTACAGCTGAATATCATCAGCGTACTGGTGGAATTCCACCCCAAAGCCACGGATGATCTCACCCAGCGGCTTTACATAAATGTTGAACAGGAGGGGCGAGAGGACCGATCCCTGCGGTACCCCGCAAGCGAGGCACCTCGGGGTCGACCGCTGCCCCCCTGCCAACACCGATTGCGACCGGTCGGAGAGGTAGGAGGAGAACCACCGCAAAATGGTGCCCCCCACCCCCAACCCCTCTAACCGGCGCAACATGATACCATGGTCGATGGTATCAAAAGCCGCTGAGAGGTCTAATAGGACCAGGATAGAGGAGCAACCCCTATCCCGAGCCCTCCAGAGATCATCAACCAACGCGACCAATGCCGTTTCCGTGCTGTGCCCAGGCCTGAAGCCGGACTGGAGCGGGTCTAGATAGACAGCTTCATCCAGGTAATGTGGAAGCTGCCGCGCCACCACACTCTCAACAACCTTCGCAATGAAACGAAGGTTGGAGACTGGACGATAGTTGGCCAACACAGCCGGGTCCAGAGAGGGCTTCTTGAGGAGCGGCCTCACCACCGCTTCTTTCAAAGCAACCGGCAGGGCACCCTCACTCAAAGAAGCGTTAATAATCCTCTGGAGCCAGCCTCGTGTAACCTCCCGGGAAGCCAGCACTAACCAGGAGGGACACGGGTCCAATAAACATGTGGTCGCGTTCAGCCGTCCCAGAATCCTGTCCACGTCCTCGGGAGTCACAGGATCGAACTCCTCCCAGATAATATTCTCAAGACCTACCTCAATCATCCCGTCTGAACTTACCCAGTCGGAGGTCAGATCTTCCCGAATCTGAGCGATCTTGTCATGCAGATACTGCACAAAGTCCTCAGCTCGACCCTGCAAGGGATCATCCCGTGCTTCCAGATGTAGGAGAGAGCGGGTCACCCTAAACAGGGCGGCTGGGCGATTATCTGATGATGCAATAAGAGCGGCAAAATAGGTAGATTTTGCCGCTTTTATCACCACTAGATAGGTCTTAATATAAGCCTTCACTAGCGATCGGTCAGATTCGGACCGGCTGGTCCTCCACCCGCTCTCCAGGCGTCTTTTCCGGTGCTTCATCTCCCTCAGCTCCTCGGAGAACCAAGGAGCTAGGTGAGTTCGATGCCGGGTCAGAGGCGCAAAGGCACGACGCGGTCCAAGGCCCCGGCGGCCGCACTGTTCCAGGCGGCCACCAAGTCCTCAGCCGAGTCATGAGCTAGAGTCTCAGGAATTGGCCCAAGCTCCATCTGGAACCTATCAGGATCCATCAGGCGCCTGGGGCAGAACCACCTAGTCGGTTCCGCCTCCCTGCGGCGGGGTGTAGCGGTTAGAAAGTCTAGTCGAAGAAGCGAGTGGTCCGACCATGACAAGGGTTCGATGACTATATCCCCTATATCAAGGCCACTCAACACTGCCCAGAGATAAAAACTAAGTCCAGAGTGTGTCCACCAATGTGAGTGGGGCTGTGAATTAACTGAGTCAGGTCCATGGCTGTCATGGAAGCCATGAACTCCCGGGCTACTTCAGACGTTTCACCGATGGATGGCAGGTTGAAATCCCCCATGACCAGAAGTCTGGGGGTAGCAACCGCCACCCCGGCTATGACGTTGAGCAGCTCAGGCAGGGCTGTTGCCACGCGGCAGGGAGCCAGGTACGTGATCAACAAACCCATCTGCACTCCACGACCCCACTTCACAAAGAGGGACTCACATCCGGCTATCTGTGGTACAGTGGTCTCCCTCGGATCCAGACCTTCTTTTATGATAACCGCCACCCCCCCACCCCTGCCCTGAGCTCTCGGCTGATGGAATGCATGGAAACCAGGCAGGCACATATCCACGAGGGGAACTCCCCCCTCCTGGCCCAACCAGGTCTCCGTAATGCCCATCAGGTCCGCTCCCCCCTCTTGAATAAGATCGTGAATGAGGGGGGCTTTATTGACCACGGACCTGGCATTGCATGTCATCAGCCGGAAGCTCTGGCCCTGAGAATCTAAGCAACCTGGGGAACGAGAAAAGCATTGGGGACCGGAGTGCGCAATCTCTCTAAGGTAGCGAGTGCGCACTCCCCGAACATGATGTGGCCCCCTGCTTCTGCCATATCTGCCCCTCCCACTTATTATAGTAATGTGGCAACCCTCCCTGAGTTGGACTCTAACCCCCTCCCTGACCTCCACTTCTATATCCTTGGTGTTGCAGCCCCCCTCGGGGCCTGGTCCCGAACCCGGTGGATTTCCCCCAAAACCCACCCTAATCCCTCCCGAACCCCTTAAAATTTTATCTAAAAACCCACTTAAAAAATCCCTCAGACCCCTCTTTGCTGCATGCCATCTCTCGGGGTCCCAAAACCCGTCATCAAGATAGGCCCTCGATAATGAAGAGGGCCAAACCTGCGAGAGGGGGGAATCTCGCAAAGCCCACAGTTCAGTCACCAGATACATCTGACATCAAGGGGGGGAGGATTATGACCCATGGCCAATAAACGGGGGCAGTTTCGATGTTAAAACAGTCTGGAGGAAACGTAGTGCCGGACTCCGGTGGAACATCGATGGAACACTTGGGACCTCATTGCCCTCTCACGGCAATGGCAGGGAGTAACGCTGTTTTGATCCGGTAAGGGGTGGGCCAGCCTCCCTCTCACACGGCTGGTCCATCACGATCATCCAACATCCGGAGTTAGGACAGCAGCTATAGACCACTCCACTAAGACTTGTATCTCCAAATACAACCCTCCACTCAGTAGAGGGAAAATGGGCTCAAGTCAGTCCTCATAGTCCAAAACGGGTTCAAAGCCACAGAGTGCCAGCAACCATAGATCAGGGATTATGATGACACTAGAAACCAGGAGATACTTGACCAGCAAACATAGTGACCTGGCATCACCGATGGACTTAGTCTCTGATTAAGCCTTAACCGGCTTCAGGAGGAATGGGGGGTAGGAGAGAGGAGAGCAAAGGCAATGAGTGCCATAGGGAGAAAAAACCCTCAGTCATGGTCCGGCTCTCCCCAGCCCCTCCCGGATCTTCATATGGCCATTTCTGCTTGCTTCGCCTAACCTCCATAAATCCTATGGAGGTCTCTGGAATGACCTAGGGGCCAAATAAACGCCCCGTGGTCATCCAGGAAGTCCGGTGTCTTTGGCGAGCGCTGTTATCAATATCTCCAACTCTCCCCACACCAACTTCGGCGGCTCCCTCCTCGTCCTGGCAGCCACCCTTTCCACGCCGTCAGAGTCGCCACCGCCGCTGCCGATAGCCTCCTCGTCTTCACCCTGCCCCCCTCCGCCCCCGTAACAAGTATCCAGGGCGGTTGGGGCTGGCAGGGGTTCCAACGAGGATGCTGCACCGCCGCCAGCGCTGCGACGCCGCCAGCGCTATCCTGGTCTGGCCGCCGTCACAAGGAGGGCTAATCGCCGCCCCTCCTTCTCTCAGGCCGATTTCGCTGTCCTGTGCCGTTCTCCGTAGCTCCGAACCTCGAGGGCGTCTCAAAATACCGGAGACCCCTCAATAGGGAGCACAAACGTTCCTTCAGCTGGACTGGGGCTGCAGCGATCGAATCCAGCCCTCCAAAGGCCCCCTTAGAGCCATAGACATCTCCCCCAAGATTGCCGACTCAATGGGAAATCGCCATCTTGGGGCATGCGCCAATTTAAACTTCTTTTAAAGAAATCATCTTCTTTAACCGGCAGTACTTCTGCATTGGTTTGTTTCCAACTCAAAATAGGTAACCCTACAGAATTATAACAATGGGAGGACATGTGAGCCATTGCTTAGTGCAGGATTTCCAATCAGCAAGAAACTTAGCATCCTTCCCAAATGACTTTATTTCAATTTTCCAATGAAGTGGAGCCTACTTTAGCTCTAGGTAGTCCAATCACTATTAAACATATCATCCTTGATCTATTTCTCTTAATTTTTCTCAAATGCTTAGTCATAATAATCTTCTAGGCAATTTTCACCCATTCGTTTTAGCAATTCTGCAACAAAGGGCAAATGTGTGCAATCTTTCATTTGGCAGTGATAAACAGATAGAGGAAGACGAAGACGAAGACGAAGATGAAGACAAAGAGGGGAGGGAGAGAAAGAGACCAGGTTCCTCCTTCACACTGTAGGCATTCCTATAGTTTCCTATGACATAGTAATAAGTACAGTGGTGAAATCCAAATTTTTTTACTACTGGTTCTGTGGGCGTGACTTTGTGGGCGTGGTGGGCGTGGCATGGAAAAGATACTGCAAAATCTCCATTCCCACGCCACTCCAGGGGAAGGATACTGCAAAATCCTCATTCCCTCCCCACTCCTGGGAGAAGGATATTGCAAAATCTCCATTCCCTCCCCACTCTGGGGCCAGTCAGAGGTGGTATTTGCCGGTTCTCCGAACTACTCAAAATTTCCACTGTCGGTTCTCTGAAACTGCTCAAAATTTCCGCTACCGGTTCTCCAGAACCTGTCAGAACCTACTGGATTTAACCCCTGAATAAGTACCAATAAGGAAGGGATAGAAATCTTGTTCAAAAACAAGAAGAAATATGAAAACAGACTGTCGTGATGGAGAAAAGGTGGTCTGTATAATATGTAATGAGATGAGCTGTGAATCTTACCTCCATTGGAAATCTACCTCCATTGGAAATCCTGCCCTGCATTATTAATATGCTTATTTCAAGAAAACTGGTCAAGATATCCTCATTGCTATGCCTAAAGTTTTTTCCAATTCAAAAGATGCCCTCTCTTTTGCCAAATCGCTTAGCAGTTTTGGATGTTTCAGAAAAAGTATGGTAGATCAGCAGAGAAAGGACCTGGCCGTTCAATTGGCATCAGTTCTCTACAATTTTCAAATCTGTCTATTAAAGCAGATGTTACCATCTCAGTGCCATTAAGTGATTGCTGTCTTGTCAATGCAGTAGGGAGCCTTGAACATCCCAATGTAACACAGAAAAAGGAAATAAATGATCAAAACAATCCTCCTTTTTCAAGGAGAATTGGATAATGCAACTCATACCAGGTAATTCTGGCCACATCATAAAGAAAAGAGACCTCCGACTGCAGTTTTCAACTTCAAGAAAAAAAATTAAAGTTACAAGATGTTCTTATGTCTTTGATTTTTCACTTGAATTGCAACTTAAGGGGGAAAAATGATTCTTGATCTAAACCCAGGGTGGATCTATAAATAGACCGGCAAACTTTGCAACAGGGCAACCAAAGATTTGTGACATTTTCTCTAACTGCTATGGCTTTCACAGAATAATTTCAAAATTAACTGGGTTAATGAGTTTGGTGGGGTGGCTCAGTTCATACATCGCCCTAAGTCACAATGTACAAGGATTGTTTATGGGAAAGGCGGTGAATATGAGTAAAACACTGAGTAAATTGACATGGTTTAGTGCAATTTATGAATCCAATCTTTCTTATCAATAGGATGCTTGTTTAAAATTATAGACTTTCAAAATGAATCACACTGCGACTTCAGGCAGAGACATATCCTGGATACCAATCAGTGGTTCACAGTTAAATGTATGAACAGATACAATTTTGCTTCTGGTATATGTTTGTGTGTGCATCTGTGTATCCATTGTCTGTCTGTCTGTCTGTCTGTCTATCTTAAATGTAGGAAGGTGCCTGAAGAACCTAATATAAGACCATCATTCCTTCTCCCTCATATTTACTTTAACTAGCAGAAGTTCTCCTGCATGTCCATTTGATGCTCTTTCCAACTTTCTTTAACTTTTTCTGAAACTAAAATGCTTAGGGTTGAAACTGAAAATATTTGAATGCAGATATGTGCTGTACTGTAAAATGATGGTCTTTACCTAACATTGTCAATTAACAGAGTCTATAATTATGTATAGTAACAGACTGAAACTAACACAATTTCATTGGAGGAGAGTGAGAGCATCAAATATTTTTGTCTTGTTAACTGCTCATCTACTGGCTACATTGAAAAAAATTTCTCTATATTTTTTCATATAGGTTTAGGACATGGGTCCTCACACTACGACCTGTGGGCCGCATGCGGCCCGCTGAAGCAATTAATCCAGCCCGTGGAGCACCATGAGGTTTGCCCGCCCACATCACCCCACCCACCCTTTAGCAGAGCACAGGACTTGCCTTCGGGAGACATGCGGGATGGAACCAAAAGCTCAACAATTTTAGCCTGCAGAATGCTTGTGGAGGTGGGGGGGAGTGAAAAGAGGCAAAAAACCCAGACAAAAACGGCCCATTTTTTATCAAAAAACGAGCCATTCTTGCCTGGTTTTAGGCTGCAGAATGCTTGTGGAGGTGTGGGGGGTTTTAGAAGAGGCAAAAAACAGGCAAAAATGGTCTGTTTTTTGCCAAAATACAAGCTGTTTTTGCCTGGTTTTAGGCTCGGAATGCTTGTGGAGGTTGGGGGAGGGGGGAAGGAAGGAAAAAAACAGGCAAAACCGGCCCATTTTTGGCCAAAAAACAAGCCATTTTTGCCTGGTTTTAGGCTGCAGAATGCTTGTGGAGGTGGATGGGGGGGTGAAAAGACAAAAAAAACAGCCAAAAACAGCCCATTTTTCACCTTCTCTGCTTCCACAAGATAGAGAGGGAGAGAGAGAGAGACAGAAAGAGAGAGAGAGAGAAACAGAGAGGGAGGGAGAGACAGAAAGAGAGAGGGAGGGAGGGAGGGAGGGAGGGAGGGAGGGAGGGAGAGAAGGAAAGAGAGAGGGAAAGAGAAATAAAGAGAGGGAGAGAGAATAGAGAGAGAGACAGAAAGAAAGAAAGAGAGAAAGAAAAAGAGAAAGAGAGAAAGAGAAAGGGGAGAGAGAAGGAGAGAGACTGAAAGAGAGAGGGAGAGAGACAAAGACAGACAGAGAGATGGAAAGAGAGAGGGAGAGAGAGGGGGAGAGAGAGAGGGAGAGAGAAGGGGAGAGAGAAGGAGAGGGAGAGAGACAAAGAAAGAGAGACAGGCAGAAAGAGGGAGGGGGCAGAGGGGGAGAGAGAGAGGGAGAGAGAAGAAGAGAAAGAGTGAGAGAGAAAAAATAAAAAGAGAGGGAGAGAGAGAAGGAAAGAGAGAGAAACAAAGAGATAGAACGAGACAGAGAGAGGTTTCTCAGGATCCTTGGGGCTGAGAAGAATTGCTGCAAAACTGAGTTTCCTGAAGTGGACCACTAGACTCCTAAACAACTGAAAAAATGATCTAGTAAAGGCAACTAAAAGAGCAACATGCAAACAAAAGCAAATAAAACACCCCCAGGAGCAAAACAAATTAAAGTTTAATTTGTGTGCATTGTTCAATGGACTGTTAAATTGGCCACGCCCACCCAGTCACATGACCTAGTCACGCCCACCTAGTCACATGACCACCTAGCCATGCCGTCCCAGCCAATCTGGCCCCCCAACAGTCTGAGGGACCGTGAATTGGCCCCCTGTTTAAAAAGTTTGAGGACCCCTCGTCTAGGATATAGTGAGGGATTGACTGAAAAAGAAGGAAAATCAAATACACAAAATCCTAGAAATTATTGTTTCCAAGCGGTCTTTTAGAATGGAAATTTTAAAAAAAGCATTTTGTTGAGATTTGGAAACTATTTTCATCCTCATGATCATGTTCACACCATTTTTACATAGTGCAGTTTGTGCGCATTTACATCAGTTCATCTATTTTACCTTTCTTCTATCAAAAATATCTCAAAGAAATTATATCTGAACCCAACAATACATCATCTCCCCCAGGGGATAATGATGATATTAAATTATTATTTACCCAATATTTTTTTTTAATTTGATTTATATGCCGCCCTTCTCCGGAGACTCAGGGTGGCTTACAATGTGCTAAGCAATAGCCTTCATACTTTTGTATATTTATACAAAGTCAGCTTATTGCCCCCACAAACTGGGTCCTCAATTTACCTACCTTAGAAAGGATGGAAGGCTGAGTCAACCTTGAGCCTTGGTGAGATTCGAACCTGCAATAATTGCAGGCAGCTGATGTTAATAACAGGGCTTTTTAGACCACTGTACTATCCAAGGCTCTAGTAATAGTAGCAATAACACAACAATAAGCTATATCTATATTAAGACAAATGTAGAAGAATAAACAAAACCTGTTTCTTTTTTTTAAATAGTTTTTATTAAAAGATTATTCATGGATAATAAGACATACATTCATAAAAAAGAAGAGTATAGTAAACGTGAAAAGGAGAAAGAGAAAAGGAAAAAAGGAAATAGAAAAAAAATTAAAAGAACAGAGAACATAAATATTTAATCATGCCTCTGATAATTAGAGATGTGCTATGAGAGAATGGAACAAAATGGGTAGAATAGGAATATATGTATGTGTATGTATGTATGTATGTATGTATGTATGTATGTGTGTGTGTGTGTATAGTCTTTCAGAAAATATACACATTTTTCTCTTTAAAAAAACCACTCAGCTTGGAGTCTAGGATTCTGCATAGAAAACTGAAAGAAATGACAGTCTAGGCCGCCTTGTTTTCTCTCAATATTTCCTTTGCTTTTCACTCCCGTTTCAGAAAGCGTAGAATATTCCCTGCATATTATCCTACATCTAGCTACTATTTGAAAGCTACCCTCCAGCAGGCAACATTTTCACCAGACCAAGATCTGCAAAGCTGAAGAGCTTGATATGAGTAATGCAGCACATTAGGTGTTTCTTGGCATATTTTCACGAAGTTACTGACTTGTCTGAGGACTGTCAGACAACATTGATCTAGCCTCTCATTATAATAACTGCAAGAGGCGGGATCATCCACTACCCGGAAAGACATTTAGAAAAGAGAATAATGCTGAGAAAAAATGAAGAGCCGCCTCAATGGAAAAACAGAAGGAGATTATCACAGTATAGATCATTTTGAAGCCATTGTAGCAAACAATACACACAGAGAATGGACTGGCTAGTAGGAAAGCATGTATACTAGCTATTTATCACTGCAATAAACTGCCCTCGTTTTAACAAAAAACAAAGAGTACATTTTTTTTAGTCCAGGAGAGTCCAACTTTGGCAACTTTAAGGCTTGTGGGTTTCAATTTCCCAGAATTCTCCAAGCAGCAAGTCATAAAGTTGTCAAGGCTGGACATCCCTGCTCTTTGGAGTATAGTTAGTGGCTCCCAGAAAAGACCCCTAGGGCACAATAGGTTCCTTTTTGTCCAACCAGTAGATCAAATCTGAAGAGTGTGAGAGAGAACTGAGGAAGAGACATTCTTACTGTGGTTATCCAAAAAAAAGAGAGCCCTAAATTTAAGGCAGGATGCCAAAAAAGATGAATACCACAATTATCTCTGTCTGTCAAAAAGGTGTTCCACAATTATCTCTGTCTGTCTGCCTGCCTGCCTGCCTGCCTGCCTGTCTGTCTACTCATTCATTCATTCATTCATTCATTCATTCAATTTATGTAGATAACCATCTTACATTCATGACTCTGGACAGCTCACAATGAAAACACAAACTGTACCACAATATCAGTACAGAGTACCACAGTACAGAAATTTTAAGCAATTAAATAATTAAAGACATGCAGTACAATCTTTCGGGACAGGAGAGATTATTCAAGAACAATGCAGCCGTTTTTTGGGCTCCACAACACTGTTGGATCCCCAGACCAGAAGACAAAGCCAGGTCTTTAGTTTAGACCCTTCCAGAATATTGGGGATCCAAGAAGCTTCTTCAGCTCTGACAGGATAGTGGGGATTCTCCACTATCCTGTCGGAGCTGAAGAAGCTTCTTGGATGAGAAGTGAAACATCTTCAAAAGAAAAAACAAGAAAATCCAGTTGCTTCCTGAAAAAGCACCTTTGGGACCATCATGATCTGGATGACTGAGGATCTCTACAGACTATTACAATCAAGACTCATTCATATAGCTAGAAGACAGGTCCCTTCACACACTTGAGGTCCCAAGCCATGGCCCATGTTATATCGTCACCCTTCACCCACTGATCTGGGCCTTAAGGTTCAAGGATTTTATCATTAGTCCTGAGAGAAGGCACCCTTTTGTTCACTGTTGCAACATTTGAATAGTGGCTTCCATATTGACCAGGCTGTGCAGCCAGGAGTGATTCAAAATCTGTGGGAATCATCAGAGCTAATAACACAAGAGACTTTGCAGATCTAAGTCAAGGAAAAAAATACCCATCCAAAATCAGTAGAATGGAACAACAGAGCAAACCCAAGAGATTGTGACAGGCTGCGTCTAGAAAGGATTCCTTTTTAGGCCAGAGAGAACCAGTGGGCATCCAAGGCTCATAGCCAAGGTGGACTTAAAAAGGGCATGTTCGCCCCTTTGTTCTGTAGAGAAGCAACATCCTGCAAGTGGCAACAGACACAATCCTGGAGAGTGGTTTAGTTTAAATCCTGTCTGAAGCTAATAAATAAAAGATTAGAAAGCTGCAGTATAATGCACCCGTTGGCCAAGCTGAACTTGTAGGGCCTTTTCTCAGCAGTTAATCCAACTAGTACTGACTACAGCAAACAGCCAGAATACCAGTTTTAAAGCAGGAAGCTGTAGGGAGTTAAGAAGAACTGCCCTTCAGTTTGCCTGTCCCTGAAAACTCTGTTTCCTTCGCTTTTTCCTTAAATTGTTTCACTTGTTCATAGTCCTATAGCACACTTTGTGTCCCATATTCGCAGCTTTGAGGAGTCATTAAACTCCACAGCCCAGGGAGAGAGATGTTACTACTTAAACTGCCTTTATCAGAAATACCTTGTCCCCTTCGAATTGTTGTACAGGTAGTCCTCGACTTACAACAGTTTATCAAGTGACCATTCAACATGGCAGCGGCACTGAAAAAAGTGACTTATGATGGTTTTTCACACTTACAATCTTTGTAGCAGCTCCATGATCCTGTGATCAAAATTCAGATGCTTGGCACCTGGTTCGAACTTATGATCGCTGCTGTGTCCTAAGCTCATGTGATCCCCTTTTGTGACCTTTTCAAAAGCCAAATCAATGGGGAAGCCAGATTCCCTTAACAACCACGTTACTCACTTATCCACTGAAGTGATTCCATTAGCAACTGTGGCAAGAGAGATCATAAAACGGGGCAAAACTCACTTAACAGATATTTCAGTTAACAACAGAAACTTTGGGCTCAAATTGTGGTCGTAAGTTGAGGACTACCTGTATGCATACGGACCTCCGGTGTTCCTAATATTTAACATTGGCTTTAACTAGGTGGATGTGGGTGTTTGTTTCCATGGAAAGAGCCTTTTTCTTCTTATAACTAACATAGGTTTAAGCTCTTTGCAGATAGAGGTGCTTGCAGACAAATTTCTGAGTGTATTTCGTGTATGTATGTGTGTGCGTGCGTGCATGTGTTTGCGTGAGCGTGAGCTATGATTTCTTCCGTCATTTTATTATTTCACAGCCCAAAGTACAAAGAATGTAAAAGAGGGCTGCTCAATGTTTATACGATTACTTTGTAATGGTGGCAACCTGCAGCCTACCAGCCTACCCGCAGACTCCATAACAATCTTGCCGAGTGTTGCTTACCAGTCACAACATGTTGCTAGTCTAGCCGCCTGGATCTATTCGCCAAGCCATCCCCAGTCGAAAGCAATATGTTGGAAATAATGTAGTATGAAGCCTCTTTCTACTGGTTGATTTATAATAGGTCATTCATACCTACAAGCCATCAAATGATAAAGGTGGATGATTAAGCGCCCTGCTTTGCATAATAGCGCTCAGCTGAGAATGTCTTCATACGGCCTTTGTTTCGGTGGGTGGCTACCCACTTCAACCAAGCAATAATCTGCCTTGCAGCTCCCTTTATACATCTGATCATTTTTCTTCTTACCTTGGGCATCCTGGAAACCACTGACAGATGATTTAGCAGTTTGCAGCCCTGCAGCTGTGGGCTTGCCAAGAACAGCGGTATTTCCTCCAGCTGAACAAAAGAACCCCGTGAATTCCTTTTCGGAGTTTCAAAGACTTTCCCCAGGAACTGACTTCTTTGAAGGTTCTGCACAGGCAGTGAACTACGCCAGTAACTGCTGCTAGTTAACCCACTTTCTGGGAAAGACACAATTTGGAGACTCTGCCAATACCTAACAATTGGCTGCGTGAAACATCTGGCGTTACAGTAGGGTTAGAAGTGCTGGGGAAAACAGGCACAAAGAGAGCTGCGTGAACAGCAATTCTGACATAGAAAATTATAAAGGACAACTAGAACAGGACTGTCTTCTCTCTCTTGAACTGGACACCAAACATTGATATTTTCATCCATTTTAATATTCTCTCTCTCTCAAATAACGGAATACATGGATCATAACTGTAATGCTTAAAATAAAGGGTATGTTTCACTCTTTAGAGCAGGAGGGCTATTATCCAACAGTGATGAAGGACAGAGGGATGACATATTCAGTAAATTAAATATATGAAAAATTAAAAAGCAGGACTTGGCTAGATATTTCTAAGAAGTCCATAAGAAGGGCATTAAATCCTCAGCAGGCAGGAAAATGTTTCCCCGGATATACTCTTGCTACCATTACCCAATATTTCCCTTTAAAATTAAAATAAATAATAATCTAAATTGGCTGTGTAGATACACTGGAAGTATGCATACCGTTTTATTATTCAGTGAGGCCTTTGAAAAGAGGAAAAAATGCAATACAAAATATATTTCATTCAAATTAAAGTTAAATCTGACATTTAACTTTATATAAAATCCAATTTAGATTGCATTTCATTGCTTTTTGTCTGGTTGAGTTATGATTTTATCTGTGGTTTAATTTTTTGTTGTTATTGTTCTGCATGTTGTTCATTGTTATGGGGTGGTACCATGGAAGCTTTATTGTTGTGATTGAGACCACAAAGTGTCTCTCAACTGTGGTGAACATGATCACCCTCAGCAGAAGCAGCAGCAGCAGCAACAACAACAAAATAAATCGTAGATATTTTTGTCAACTTTCTTCTCACTTTTACCCTTTCAAACAGCCAGTGGTTTGCTATCAAACCTCAACAACTGTTCACAACCAATCCACCATTAAGCCTGGCTGTTTAAAAAGGTAAAGGTAAAGGTTCCCCTCACGCATATGTGCTATTCGTTCCCAACTCTAGAGGGCGGTGCTCATCTCCGTTTCAAAGCCAAAGAGCCAGCGCTGTCCGAAGACATCTCTGTGGTCATGTGGCCGGCATGACTAAATGCCAAAGGCACATGGAACGCTGTTATCTTCCCACCAAAGGTGTTCCCTATTTTTCTACTTGCATTGTTTACATGCTGTCGAACTGCTAGATTGGCAGAAGCTGGGACAAGTAGTGAGTACCAGAGGTGGGTTTCAGCAGGTTCTGACCAGTTCTGGAGAACTGGTAGTGGAAATTTTGAGTAGTTCAGAGAACCGGTAGTAAAAATTCTGACTGGTCCTGCCCCCATCTATTCTCTGCCTCCCAAGTCCCAGCTGATCAGGAGGAAATGGGGATTTTGTAGTATCCTTCCCCTGGATTGGGGAGGGAATGGAGATTTTACAGTATCCTTCCTCTGCCATGCCCACCAAGCCACACCTACCAAGCCGTGTCACGCCCACCAAGCCACGCCCACAAAACTGGTAGTAAAAAGTTTTGAAACCCACCACTGGTGATTACTATTTGTAGCTGAACGTTTGAGGAAAAACTGAGCTATTAATTCTTTTCATCACTAAACAGTGAGTTTCAGTGTAGGATAATGCCCACAGGAGATGCAACACTTCTTGTGGATTGTCTATTTCAGTGGTGGGTTCCTCCCGGTTCCTCCCAGTTCCGCCGAGCCGGTAGCGGTGATGATATGACAAAAATAAATGGGTAGACCAGTGCCTGCAAAAATATATGAGTAGATCAGTGGTTGCAAAAATAAATGGGTAGATCAGTACAGCCTAGTAGACCAGTACCTCTGCTAAATCCTAAATAATAGTCACATGACCATCAAGCCACGCCCACAAAATAAGCCACACCCACAGAACTGGTAATAAAAAAATTTAGAACCCACCCCTGGCCTATTTCCTTTCTAAAATTTAGGTAGTCCTTGACTTATGATCACAATTGGGATCAGAACTTGGATCACTAAACAAAGTGGTTGTTAAATGAATTATGCCTGATTTTATGGTCCTTTTTGCTGTGATATTTAAGTGAATCACATGGGCACAAAGGGATTCTGGATTCTCTTCTTGACTTTGCTTGTCAGATGTGCCCTGGGAAGGTTGCAAATGATGATCATGTAACCCAGGGACAGGACAAGTGTTATAAATACATGAGGCTGCCAAGTGCCCAAATTTTGATCATGTGACCGCAGGGAGACTGCGATAGTTGTTAGTGAAGGACCAGTCTTAAGTCACTTTTTGCAGTCGTAACTTCAAATGGTTGTTTGTTAAACCAATGGTCAAAAGTCAAGGACTACCTGCATTAGAAGAAGATTCTGTGTTTGAAAGACATGTTCTTGATAATCTTCAGAATATCTCTGCACATTAGACCAACATTATTGTCCTGTTGGCCACCAAGGGCCGAGGCTGAGAGTTCACCTAAAGAATTTGCAGCAGAGGTGAATGTTGAAGAAACAGAAAGGAAACTTCTTGGTGGGAATATTATTTATGAGGCCCAATGCATTTAGAGTAAGATCTTCCTCAGGGGTATTGTAAAATATCACACTCTGGGCCATTCGCTCTCCAAATACTCTTTTACAAAATGAATCACTTTGAAGAGGATAATTAGAGAGCCCAGAGTGTTATATTTCACAGTACCTCAGAGGAAAATTTTATTCAAAACTCATTGAGTCTAATAAATAATAGCCTGGCTATCCAGAGATCTCCTCTCTTTGTTGCTATATTAGCTTCTTCTTCTTCTTCTTCTTCTTCTTCTTCTCCTTCTTCTTCTTCTTCTTCTTCTTCTTCTTCTTCTTCTTCTTCTTCTTCTTCTTCTTCTTCTTCTTCTTCT
>WNWU01000034.1:1282721-1337207 GCA_012654045.1 Ptyas mucosa | reverse complement strand
AATGAATGAATGAATGAATGAATGAATGAATGAATGAATGAATGAATGAATGGACAAAGCATGGATCTAAGCCCCCATTTCTTCAACTCAACTTATTTAAGACCAGGCCATGCTCATCTGTTTTGCAATACAGTTTGTGTGCCAATAAACTTAGTCAAATCACTGTTCCCTCGCTGTTGGGATAATTTTGTATATTACATTAAACTGTATTTCACTTACGCAGAGAACCCTACTTGTGTTTGAAGATAAATTAGAAGGATGGCCTTACTGATGGCACAGAATGACTTGGGACTTTCAATGACTCTGCATGAATTTTGGAATTGCACCCCAGATCCTAATGAGCTGATTACGGCTTCTGCTGCACCATCAGGAAAAGATATTAAGAAGCAGCATGTCATCCAGCAGCAACAGCCAAAGTAGAGAGTTTACTGCCACTGCTTACAATATCTTGTTCACAGAGTCTCAGACTGTGTGACAAGGCTGAAGGCCAGATGCAATCCAATCGATTTTCAAGATTATGCAGTGCATTGTACTTTTACAGAATAATCGTATTTATTACAAGAGACTCGCCTCACTTTGTCTCTCACAGAACCCCATCAGGTTCTTGTGAAACATTAGGGTTCTGCAAAACAGCTTGAAAAACTCTGCTTTAGTTGACATTTTGCATCTATTTGCACCATTGCTAGCCAGCATGGCCTTCGAAATGGTAGTGCAACATGTTGGTTCCACACTATGAAATACTGACACAAATGTATAATTTAATTTAATTAATTTAATTTAATTATTTCAATTTATATGCCGCCTTTCTCTGAAGACTCAGGGCGGCTTACAATGCGTTTAAAAAACCATTATAAAAACATTTTAAAATTAAAACATTAAAACCCATTCACACCAATCATGGCCGGATCTCACACGATCGCAACAGTGAGATCAACGGCCCCAGGCCTGCTGGAAAATCCAGGTCTTCACTGCTTTTCGGAAGGCAATAGGGTGGGGGTGGTCTGGACTTCAGGAGGTAACTAGTTCCAGAGAGCTGGGGCAGCCACAGAGAAGGCCCTCCCCTGCAGGCCCGCCAGCTGGGATTGTTTTGCTGACGGGACCTGGAGGAAACCAACTCTGTGGGATCTTACCTGTCGCTGGGAGCTATGTGGTAGAAGGCGGTCTTGAAGATAACCTGGCCCTGAGCCATGTAGGGCTTTAAAGTTAATAACCAACACCTTTATAGTTATAGATGATAACTGATCTGAAAAGTGTTATTTCAGCAATTTCACTTTATTACTAAGTCCGGTCTCTAACCTTCGTTTTGTGGCGAAGGTTGTCAAGAGCGTGGTGGCACGACAGCTTCCCCGGCACCTGGATGAAGCTATCTATTTGGACCCGTACCAGTCGGGCTTCAGGCAGGGGTACAGCACTGAAATGGCATTGGTCGCGTTGGTGGATGATTTCTGGAGGGCTCGGGACAGGGGTTGTTCCTCTGTCCTAGTCCTATTAGATCTCTCAACAGCTTTTGATACCATCGACCATGGTATCATGCTGCAGCGGTTGAGGGGGCTAGGAATAGGGGGCACTGTTTTACGATGGTTCTCCTCCTTCCTCTCCGACTGCTCGCAGTTTGTATTGGCAGGGGGGCAGAGTAACTAAAAGAGTTACTAAAAGAGTAACTCTTTATTACTAAGAGACCCAATTTGGTCTACTGGCTAAAGTAACCAGACTAAAATAGCAATAGCAATAGCACTTAAACATACATACCATTTCATGGTGCTTTACAGCCCTCTCTAAGCGGTTTACAGAGTCAGCATATTGCCCTCAACAATCTGGGTCCTCATTTTACCCACCTCAGAAGGATAGAAGGCTAAGTCAACCTTGAGCCGCTCAGATTCAATCAAATTCCTGGAGTGAGCAGTGAGTTACCCTGCATTACTGCACCACCATGTCTCAGAAACCAGGAGAACATAAGTTCTAGTCCTGATTTAGGCATGAAAGTCAGCTGGGTGACTTTGGGCTAGTCACTCTCTCTCAGCCCAACTCAGGGCTGTTGTTCTGAAGAAAACAGGAGGAAGAAGAAGCATTATGTATGTTGCCTACCTTGAGTTGTTTATACAATAAATAAATAAATAAATAAATAAATAAAGGCAGGATATAAATAAAGACATAATATGTTATTTAAGAATTGTTCCAAGATATGTCCTATTTTTCTCCCACACCTGATTAAAAATAGAAAAAATGCCCGCTTTGCAATATTCTTCATCCATTTTGAGGGGATGTGGCCATAGTTACAAGTTCCCGTCAGAAACAAAACTAAAAAGAAAAAGAAAAACTTTACGAAACAAAGGGCGGGGGACTTCTGGTGAGGCAAGGCAGTGCCCCACATTTTCCTCACTCCACCAGACTGAGGAATCAGTACAGTCAAAAAGGTAGCTCAGTGTGAGATCTAGACTGCCAAAATTCTCTCTGGAACAAAGATAGATCTAGAGATTGCCAACATGTACTCCTTAATAGCTGATTTTTGTGAGTAGACAATAAAAATTGTCAACATTTTTGCAGCCACTAGCAATCAGCTGTGGATTGTGGGTTCCTTTAAATTCAGCCTTTCATGGAAGGTTGACCAAACCTCATCTACTTCATAACTTTGGAGTTTATTTTTGTACTGCCTCTTTAAGATTGAAAAAGCCCCGAGAACTGCAAGCCTACAAGTTGCTGGGTGAGTTTCCCTTCAATCTGTTTAAAAAGAAAGGGGGAATTTTTTTTTCCAGATTTATAAGAATTTATTTATATATTTATTTACTTTTGTAACTTTTTGCGATATCTAGCCAAGGAGGGGCTTCAGAGTAGTTTTGAAGAGTTTAAATGCTAAGATTTTGTGAAACTGATTTAAAGAAAGGCTTTGAAAATAATTAGAAAGATCCTCTCATGTGGGAAAAACTGTTTTGTTTACATTTCAGTGCAAAATAAGACTTTAAAGGTTGATTACTAAAGCATATGATGGGTACTTTAAATGAAATATTTGATCTTTGTGTATGTAAAGTGCTTGAGCTTTTTAACTCTTTACTAAAGAGTTAACTCTGGAACTAAAATTGCTACTGAAGATGAACAAACTCCTTTGAAAGACAACAAAAATTAACTATAAGGACTAAAAATTACAGCGTACAAGAAAGAGATAGAAATGCTGAATCTAAAATTGGAATTAGAAGACAATTTAAAAATCAAAAAGGATATATAAATAATGTACTCAAAGAGTGATGTGGACTATCTTTTTAAATTTAACTACAAGAGCTTTATTGGAGTTTATTCATGGAAGTTTCAAATGGATTTAGATAAAGATAACTTTAAGAGAAGAAACAAAGACACTAGAAGAAAATAGGAAATAGAATTTTAGCTATGGGACTTAACAATGTTTGGGAGGAAGAAGGAAGAAATTATCAAACTAGTTTATTTGACTGTGATTAAATATTGAGTTGCTATCTTTGGTGGTGTTTAATGGTTATCTGAATGGGATAGTTTCTCTTTGGAAAACGTTCAATAATGTAATGGATTAGTTCATAATAATTATGTTATCAGTTTTGGATATATAAATAAGGGGATATTATTTCTGGTAATGTTTAATAGCTTTCAATTTTATTACTATTTTATAGTGTTTAATTGCTTTAAAAGGGATGAGGGGATTTAGACTAAATAAAAAGGAGGATTAGGTTTTTACTGCATCGTTGTTGATCCATAAGCAGAGATGAAGAATTTGAGATGAGTTTATAGAAAATAGGTGAGGTATGGAATAAAGATGTATCTGGTTGCAGTTTAAGAGGCAGTGATAAATTGTTAATGTTGACTCTGCTTGCTCAGAATGAAGAGAAATTTCGTTTTCTTCTTTTCTTTTGGTGAAGGGTTTTTCTTACTTTTCCCACCATACTTCATATATGTATGTATATTAGGTTTCTTTGTTAGTTTTATCTATTTCATATAATTCTTAATTATTGAAAAAATAGAAATGAGAAATAAAACCTGTTTTAGTGACATTAATAGTGATGAATACAGCCTTCTGAGAAACTGCAGAAATTCTCTTTTCCTCAAATACCGGTCCAAAAGTACTCTAGAGAATTTCAATGTATTTTTCAAATATGTTGATGTAGCGGGGAGGGCTATTTGAGATCCAGATATTGCTACATTGAAGTCTCTCCTTTACTAGATTTGCTTCCAAAGTAGAAAGAAAAGATAATAGGAACTCTCTTCAACCCATAACTCATCTCTTAACTAAAAACCAAAAACCAAGAGCTTTGCCATTCATTCATTCATTCAATAAATATTTTTCTGCACTGGGGAGGAGTTACTTCTCATAAAATCCTTCTAGACCTCCATAGAAGTCTTTTGTAGATCCAGTAAGAAAATTTATCCAAATCACTCTTCTGATTTAATAATTGTACATAGCCTTTAGGGAAAGAAATATCCATAATTTTGTTTGCATATCCAGTACATCTTTCTCCATATCCTTCACATTGCTTGATACATTTAAGTGTTAACTTCAACTTAATTTCAAAATTATCCATTGAACCCGGTTCTATAATTCCATTGATGGGTGCTGTATCATATCAAATAATTTTGAAGACCAGCATTTGAGAACATCTGTTATGGATTCCTATTCCATTTCTTTTTTAAAAAAATTAACAAAACAAATTTATTGTCCTCTAGCTCCTTCTACCAGTAGTGTCAACCCTTCAAGGTCCTATCACCATGTTTCTTCTTAAAACCCCCAAACAATAGACATTATTTCTCACAGGAATAATTCAAAATTATTGGACTTTTAACCCATTGTTAACTTTCAAAACTCCATATTCTAAGTACCCTTTTGCTATGCAATTTAAACAAAAAAATATTTTTCCAAAGCTTTTAAAATCATAGTTAAACCAAGGGTATCCTGCATCCAAGGAGAAAGCAACTTATCTGAAGAATACAGTGAAAGCTTGCTGATCCAAAGGATCTTAATGTTTCCAATATAAACATAAAACTAATCCAAAAAGTGATTAAGAAATTAGGCTCAGTCAAAATACATGTTCTTATGAGCTTGATGGAATCCTTGACTTCGAGTCACTCAACTCATAAACTGTCCACAAAATGACAGTTCATGCAGTCCACTAATGAGGGCTAGTTTTCCAAAATAGATTAACTCAACAATCTCTCCCTTCCTTCCTTCCTTCCTTCCTTCCTTCCTTCCTTCCTTCCTTCCTTCCTAAGTTTTTGCTGCTTGTCACCTTGTACATGTGTTAACAGGAAGACAACCCATCCTGGTGCTCACTGGAAGTCTCCAATAATCTGCAAAAAAAAAAAAAGTGGAATGATTGCATTCCATGATTTAGAGTCTATTCTTTCATTGAAGCAGCATAAAATTGCCTTTGCCCTTCTTACATACTGATGACTCACATCCAGTTTTCAGCGAGTCACTATTCCAATATCTTTTCATACATATTTTTTACAAAGCCAGGCCTTCTCCTGTACCTGTGCATTTTATTTCTGTTTCCTAAACATATACTTTACGTTTATCTCTGTTAAATTTTATTCTGTTATTTTCAGTTCATTTCTTAATCCAATCAAGATTATCCTGAATTGCTTGTATCTTTTTCTAGAGAATGTCAGATACCAACTCTATGTCATCTGTACATCTGATCAGTGTTATTTTCACCAGATTATCCAAATCATCAATAAAAATCTAGATCCACATGTATCGGGGCAGCTGATTTGAGCAAAGAGAACATTGGATTCCAGCACTTCTGTGCTTGGAGTGTAACATGTTTATGTGAAAATAAATCCCACTGTCTTCACTATAGCTTGCTTCTTAGAAACTATATTTAAGGTTGCATATTTATTATCCAAATCTAGTGAGACATCAGTCTCAGTACAGTTCAATCGAACTTGCAATGTAAGTGTAATATCCATGCTGTTTTTATTTTTATTTTTTTTGCAGCTCCCAAAGTCCAAAGATTGCACTGCTGAAAATCAATAGCAAACAGCAACGATTGGCAGTTTTCCTGCTGATTTTTTGCTCAGTGCCCTTATCCAAGTAAAAACCATCTCCATCCTCTCTCCAAATCAAGGAAATGGGGTTTTACCTCCTAAATCCATCCCCTCCAGTGGCATTCTAACAGTGCCATGAAAGTTGCAGCCTTTGGTTGTTGAAAAGAGACTGCAGGAAATACGACTTCAGTAACAGAGTTGTCAACACTTGGAATGCACTACCTAACTCTGTGGTTTCTTCCCCAAATCCCCAAAACTTTAACCTTAGATTGTCTACTGTAGACCTCACCCCATTCCTAAGCGGCCTGTAAGGGATGTGCATAAGCACACCAGCGTGCCTCCCGTCCTGTCCTAATGTTCTTTTATTTGTATCCTTTTCATGTATTTATAATTATGTTTACACTTGTATCTGTCATAAAATACATGTTTGACGAAAATAAAATAATAATAATAAAAACAGGCCCCAGCTACAAAAAGTTGCCTGTTCCTACTTGTGCTCTCATAAATCCAAAGAGTACCAATTTAAGGCAACACACACATGAATAAATACAGACAAATCATTATCATACACACCGTGTATGAAGCTTGTGGGAAAAGGGATGGGTGGATGAAAAATGGGAAGACAGCTAGTTAAGCTCCTAAATTTTATTTCACTTACAAGCTGTCCTGGAAAATCACATAGTTCTTCATTGCTTTGAGATTTTATTTCCACTCTGGATAAAAAGATGTCAGTCATCTTTGTGACAGCACCACTGAGTATTGTATCCACAGTCATTGCTTGCTTTGTCAAATCAGCATGGAAAATTCAAGGCTATTACTTTCTCTTTTTAACTACTACAGCTGTCACCACCAACATGTAGTTTCAGTTTGTTTCAGCCTTCACAATATTCTGAAAGGACTACATGCCAAGAAAGAGAAAATACTGGGCAACTTCAACACTTACCTTCTTGAAAACTCTGGAGGAAAAATAATCCATCTGTTTTCCTGGGGGAAAACACATCCGTGGCTTAAATTGAGTTTTGTGGCTATATAGGAGATATTGCCAAGATATCGGAGAGGCATTTCATTCCCTTCATCCTGTCAAAATATGGACATTAGCTATCAAAAAATCCTTCCTATGAAAGATTTATCTGTGGTATACACACTAAATGTCAATGGCTTTTCATTATATAACCAGGCAGTTACATGGCTTTCGCTCACTGGAATATCAAAGCTCCATATGAAGGCTACTATTCTCAAGTGAGCCCGACAAAGAAATTGGAAATTATCATTTCCTTTTTCTTCATTTTTTTTTTTACGGGAGGAAGGAAGATTGAGTGAATTCTTTCGGTGAAAGGTCATAACATGCTAAAGGGTGCTAGGATTCACTGGTCTGTCAAGAGATTTACTAGTTCCATGCAGAAAACATCCTCTGTGTTATTTTTTTAAACCAGTCTTCACTCCATTTGATGGAAGAAAACCGGCTTTAGAAAATTATTTCAAGAGATAAGAAATTTGGTGAAATTCTCAAGGCTGAGATGTAATAATCAGGTACTAATGTATGTGGGGGAGGGGTTAAACACACATAGATCATGACATGAGCATGTAAATCATGAGAGATATAAATGTATGCCAGACATTGCTAGATCATTCCTTAACTACATCACTGGAGAAATGATGTCATGATGTACATGCCATTTTTAATACCATCATGGCTTCTTACTGGACCCAACTCTTTCTACTTAGTTGTCTACCATGTAAGTAAGAGGCGTGAATATCCTTCACAGTAGATGAACGGACAATCATCTATCGGCAGTATCAACTTCCTGGTTTCTCAAGTTCAATTCAATTTCAAGAGAAGACATGATGAAAGAATTTATGATGACAAGTTCCCATTGGGGTTTTTCAGACTAGGAATTTTGAAAGCAAAGGAGGCACCAAAGTAATGGAACAAAGCAGAATAATGTAACAGCTCCTCAGCCTTTTGGCTTTTGTTTGTGTGCATAGTGGTGGAACAGAAAAGAATAAAGCTAGCAGTAATGGCTTACACTACTCTAAAAACAAGGTAAGCTTTTTAAAAAGCCACTAAGAAAAATTCAAAAGAAATTCTCAAGTACCCTGAGATCAAAGTAGAAAAAACAGTACTCTTTTTCAGCGAAGAAAACTTTTGAAAAATCGCAAGAACAATTTTAGTACAGCCTTTTGAGCAAAAATTCATTCATTGTCTGTCCTTACAGCTATTAGGAGAACATTACACTACAGAAACAAATGGCATTGTAGAAAATATTTGCTGCACCTAAAAGTGCAAATATTACAAAGCACAATGTCCATTGCGGGGGAAAATAGGAATAGGGAAGTAGAGGGCAAGATTCTTGAATAAAATTTAGAGAAACAATGAGCTCTTAGTACCTAAGGTTACATCTCCACCTTTAGATACAGCTCACCAATTTCTCTCTTGAGACATATAAAATTAATTGTATCCCTATCATTGATTTTCACAAAACTGCTTAGATTTTCATTCATATTACCATTGCCAGTGGTATTTCAATAACACAGTAACCTAGATGAACTGATGTCTGCAAGTTGTGTTGGACTGCAACTTCTATCCACCTTAATAGGCTCATTCATGCTGAAAAGACTGATGGAAATTGTAATGCAACATACTTGGAGGTCATTGTGTAGGAGATCACCAGGCTGAGCCCAAAGGAGGGGTCAAATGCATCGTAAGTTATGAGGCCCTGTGCGTCCTCAGGAAATCTAAACCCAGTCCACTTTGAATGCCTTCTTAATTCCCGTTCATTTCCCTTGACTGTTAGTAGCTCAGATTTTTGTAGAGAGCTTAAGCTTCAATAATTTTTTTTACTCATTTGAATTGCCTGAGTCACCTGATTTCCCCAGTGCTTGACATTTTGGTTATCAACTGCCCAGGTAGCCTGCCCATTCATGATAATGAGTGATAGTAACTGATATAATGCCCATGAATGACCATATCCTACATTAAAAGCTGGAGAGTATACTAAGTTGGGAAAGATTGGGCTACAGCTTTATAGATATAGATATAAATGGTGGAGTCAAATACACCAAGGAAGGGTTCAGGGGAATTGCTGGGTGATACACAGAAAGATTAGATGCTAAAAGAGAAAATGTGGGAATGAAGCAAGAAAAATCACAGCAATTATTTTGCTAAGGTATGGTCTATGGACAAAACATCATCTATATTTATTATTATTTGGGAGTGAAGATCTTCTTGGTTTTAAATATATATATAAACTGTCCATATGTTGATGAAAGATAAAAACTAATCTATAATTAGTCAGGACAAGTTTCATGACCTTCATTATTCAGGTTTTATGGAAAGGTTTTGGATTCAAGGTAGGAGAAAAATGATGTTGCTGATCGTTTGATGCAAAATATATGCCGAAACTAGTTGACAAAGCTGAGTAAGTCACTGATTGTTAAACTAGAAAATGCAAGTATGTAAAGGTAGTGCAGACCAGAGAATTAAGGTAACAGATTAGGATGCATGATAGATTTTTCTTTTTTCTTTTCTTTTCTTTTCTTTCTTTTTTCTTTTCTTTTCTTTTCTCTTTCAAAACTGAATGATAAGTATCTAGGAGCTCCCAAGCAGCCCTCGCTGTGTCAACATCAGAAGGAAGCATTCTGGTGATTGTCACAAAGGAAGAGGCAGAACTACAGCCTGCCTAACATTTAGAGACATAAAGCTTTCATATCTCCTTCAGTCTTCTTTCCTTTGTCACTTCCATGGGATTTTCATTTCCACAGATATTATGCTACTTGCTTTCAAAGGAATTCAATATTTTACCTCCTCATTCAGAGAAGTAATTTCACAGCAAAGTGCCATTGAGCAACATCCTGGATATTCATTTCCTGAGCCAATCTCACAGTTAATTTGTGTGCAGGGAAGACCTGAAAATGGGGCAAACCCATTGAGGTTGGGTCGACCTCCTCCTCCTCCTCCTCCTCCTCCTCCTCCTCCTCCTCCTCCTCCTCCTCCTCCTCCTCCTCCTCCTCCTCTATACAAAAGACAAACACAGTGCTAAAGGGAAGATGTTTAATTAAAAGGGGTACATGGTGCTAGTTCCCTACTACTAGAGTTGCTTTAAGCATCATTCTTACTTTATTGGGAGCATTGAGTGATTGAGGATCTGATGAAGACTTAAGGTTTCATATACCTGACCTCCCCATATAAGTTTTAGGATTGTATGTTACAGTATTTAGTTTATTTGTTATTTCAGAAAGGAGAGGAGAAATCTTAGAAGTTTAAGGTGAAAAGAGATTAGATGAGTTACTTGCTTGGGCATGCAGATAAAACGCTAATCCTGATATAACCAAGCTTGAAATCCTTCTAACCCACCTAAAGTCAAGGTCAGGCCTTAATAGCCAATCAAGGTTAAAACTACACCATTTTCTAAATGAGGAAAAGCAGAGAAAGAAAAACCCTCAGCTTTTCAGATGTCTCACTATCTCTACAGAACATGGGAACATAGTTTAGAAAGAACAGGAGACCGGAAGGGTAATTCTTTCTGATTTATAAGAATTTGGGATAAATAAAACCAAGATGTTGCACATCTTGGGGGCGGGAGGAATATCCAATAAATTCATCACTATGATGAATGAAGTTTAAACCAGAGATTCTCTGGCTCACAATTTCTTTTCTTAAAGGAATCCTAAGCAGGTTCATTTAGATATATAAGCCATATTTTAAAGCAAATATGAATTCAATGGGACTAATTTCCCATTTTTTTCCCTTTTCTTTCCTTCTACCTTTCCTAGCAATAGAGTCTTTTCCAGGGAATAAAGTCTTCATGTATGTGCAAAGTAGGATGATTAGAGCCTGGCCATTTGTGCCTTGAATGAGAAGTCAGGTTTGATCTGTTCAATTATCCATTTTATGGTTTTCTTGGTTGTCCATGGTATTCTTAGGAGCTTTGTTTTTTTCCAACAGCAATTTTTAAAAGCATTGAAACTCTGACTACCCTTCTAATTCAAACTCCAACTACAGTATTGCTTCCATAGAATGTCACAGCGAATGCCATTGCCTGAACTGTTCTGATCTCTGTAGGCATAAGGTTACAATGGCATCTAAGGTGCTTCCTCTTTTCTAAGTCTTCATGGCTACTCTACCAAGTACTAGTCTGCGGCACATTTCTTGACTGCTTGTTCCTTCATTGTTGATGATTGATCCTAAGAGGCAGAATGTATTTGTCTACAATCTCTTATTGTTAATTCTACCTGTTGCTAAAAGTTTGGTCTTCTGTACAGAAGTGGGTTTCAGATATTGTTACCACTGGTTCGCCCCATGTGCATGCATGCTTCACGCACATGCGCACCTTCCATAAATGCACCTGGCCTCAAAAACATGGCTATATAGGACGGCATAGCACCAGGGCAGGTGGGCTGCCCCACCCACAATCTCCGCTACCAGTTTGCCTGAACTGGCACAAACCGGCTGCCCCACCCACAATCTCCGCTACCGGTTTGCCTGAACTGGTACAAACCGGCTGCCCCACCCACAATCTCCGTTACCGGTTTGCTTGAACTGGTACAAACCAGTTTGCCTGAACTGAATACCACCTCTGCTTCTGTATATTAAATTTTAGTCCCCCCCTTTTTTTAACTGTACCCCTTGGTTTTCATTACCAAAGCTTGTACATCCTTTGCATTTTTGGCAGGTTAATGAAGTTTCTCCTTCCAATTTGAAAAACATCCTCATCTTCTTCCAATCTGGCTTCTGTTAACATATATCCAGCACATAGGTTGAACAAATAATGGGAGAGTATACCATAGCCTCGGCTCCCTCCTTTGCCCAGCTGGAGCCAGTCTGAGTCACAATATTCTATCTAAACTGTGGCTTCCTGACCTGTATATAGGTTTTGCATGAGAATAATGAGATGCTTTGGGATTCCCATTTTTCTAAGCACAATTTGACATGATTGACAGAAATGAAGGCTTTTCTAATCAATGAAGCATCTAGTAACTTCTTTTTGGTGTTGTTTGGCTTTCTTGTTATCCACTATGCAACAGCAATAATCCCTCATGTTCCTTGGCCTTTTCTAAATTCAGCTTGAACATCTTTTTTTTTCCTCATGGAGGGTTCTAATCTGCATTATTCTCCTAAGCATTATTCTTATCCTTAATTGCAAAAATTAAGGATATTGTACAATAATTTACACACTCCATCGAGTCTTCTTTATTTGTCATCAGAATGTAGATTGAACTCTTCCAATGTGTTAGCCATTGTGTTGTTCTCCAGATTTGCTGGCATAGCTTAGTTAAAAACTTTTACTTCTTCTCTTGTTTGTCATATTTCTGGAGCATTCCATCAGATCTCCTAACCTTCTGACTTGGTAATGACAGGAGTGCTGATATAATGTTTAGTACAGGGAATATCTTTAAGGTATCTTGGATGTTGATATCTCTATTGAACTGCATTTCAGTATATTCCTTCCATATTTTCCCCCCACTATTACATTGTAATGTTATAATGTTGTACCTTACATGTGGTGCCTGCACTCCAGTTTCGGACACTACTAATTTGAATGACTGACATGGCAACTTTGGTAATATCCATACAATATTACAATATTTCACATTTCCAGAATGCAGAAAGACAGGCATCTAAAAAGAAAAAAGAAAAGAAAACCACACACATACATAAATACAAAACCACCAACCCCCCCCCCCAAAAAAAACCTTGCATGAGGTGCCAAAAAAGAAGTACCGGTAAATCATACAATGGCATCTAAACAATACTTAAAAGAATCTGGTGCTAAACGACATCAGAATTTTACCTTGCATGCACTCCTAGCAGCTGAGCAAAATTCAATCTAGACAACATATTGATTTCTCATGCTTACTCAGAATGAGAGTCATCGGGGCATTGTGGGAAATTTAAATGACAGGTAAGCCCAAAGCCCTGCAGAGTTTTGATTGCCAAGCCGCAAAGACAATGAAAAAAGAGCCCGAATGTGACATCACTGAAAGCTGTGCCAGGATGTCACGGCCTCCCAGCTGCACAGGGGTACCAGTTTTTGGTGCCAGCCTTATTGCACTATGAGTCACGCTCTGACGATGCCTGAATGTGCTTTCCAGGATTAGATCTGGATTTTAGGATATGCCTGGTCCCATTAAGTAATGATAGCTTGTTCTGAGGAATGGCTTTTTTCCCCCTCCCAGTTTATGCTGCTAATCTGTCTGCCTGATAGCCCCTTACAAGCTGCCTTTTGTCATTTTCCATGGTTCTGTGTGCCAGGATTATAAGCAAATGAACAACAGGGCCCTTGCCTTGGCAGGCATTCACATGGCTACCCTGAGAGATGTACACCCTGTTACTGCCTCTCCGGGGACATAAATTAAAGGAGTAATAAACCATGCAGTGTGATTAAATTACTAGTTTAAAAAACCATGTGTTGCTCTGCAAAGTCCCTTCCAAATGGAGAACGCGGTTTCTGCACATGGAGAGGCACGAAATGATCATTTTGCTCAATCTGGACATTTACATTGTGACAGATCCATGCATTAGAAACAACTGATTACAATATGGGAAGAAAGCAGACACACAATTGTTGACAGTTCTTTTGGGAACAGTGGCTGTGACACGGTTGGCTTTGATTTCACTTAATACCCCCTTCACTAACACCATCCCTTATCTTTGATCTTACCAAATGAAGCTGTGTTTTTTGGAGGAAAAAAGAGCTATTTTTATACAGTACAGTTTGCCAATCGCCCACTGAAGCAAATATTTAAAAGTTGGTTCTTTGGTCTGACTTTATTTTGCCTCTACAACTATAGGAATAATTTCTAGTAGTGATAGTTCTGATACCCAATATGATTTTCCTTCGTATTGTTTACTGTTATTCCACTTAAACTACCTAAAGACAGGAACCAGAGCATTATTTTGGTGGTTGGCAGGATGGGGTGACAACTGTTAAAATAATTTTTGGACAAAGTTAGCATAATGACTGCACCAAATGTGTAAAGTTTGGAATTTCGAAGAGTATCCTTTTGGAAGGTGTCCATATGGTTTCTTGGCATGTGACAATTAAATGAAGTTTTATACATCGTTTGTTGTTTGGTTGGTTTTTCACCAAAACTAACAGTAAATGAAATTCAGAAATATAATTCAGGGAACTGAAAAAGGAAGCTTGCTTGCTACAAACAGACCATGAATGATCCTAAACTGTATTATAGGATGGGCAGAATGTCAGAATTATTTCAACTGATCTTTAAAAAAAGAAGAAGAAAAAAGACCTATAAATGCTCTTCGTGCATTTCTGTACTAGAAAGATTCTGGGCTTTTTTTTTTTTAATTTGATTTATATGCTGCCCTTCTCCGGAGACTCAGGGCAGCTTACAATGCGCTAAGCAATAGCCTTCATACTTTTGTATATTTTACAAAGTCAGCTTATTGCCCCCACAAACTGGCTCCTCAATTTACCTACCTTAGAAAGGATGGAAGGCTGAGTCAACCTTGAGCCTGGTGAGATTCGAGATTACTTGCAGTAATTGCAGGCAGCTGGTGTTAATAACAGTGTGCTTTAGTCCACTGTACTGCCAAGGCTTTTGTTCACTAAATAATGCATTTCCAAGTAGTCTTTGATTTACAACCACAACTGAGGCCAGAATTTCCACTGTTAAGCAAGGCAGTTGTTAAGTGAGTCACATCCAATTTTACAATCTGTTTTTGCCATGGTTGTTAAGAGTTGTTAACAATCCTTGCAGTTGTTCAAGTAATAACATAGTTGTTAAGCAAATTTGGCTTCCCCATTGACTTTGCTTGTCAGAAACCGGCTGAAAAGGTTGCAGTGGTGATCACATGACCCCAAGACCTGTAACCATCAAAAATACATGCCAATTGCCAAGCGCCCAAGTTTTCATCACGTGATCGTCGGGATGCTGCAATTGTCGTAAATGCAGTGCCAGTTGTAAGTCACTTTATCTGGTGCCATTGTAACTTCAAACAGTCACTAAATGAATGTTTGTATCAGAATCAGTATAGAACTTGAAGGGACATTTGAGGTCCTCTAGTACAACCCCCTACAGAAGCAGTAGCGGGGTGAAATCCAGCAGGTTCTGACAGGTTCTAGAGAAGCGGTAGCGGAAAGTTTGAGTAGTTCGGAGAACCAGCAAATACCACTTCTGGCTGGCTCCAGAGTGGGGTGGGAATGGAAATTTTGCAGTAGCTTTCCCCAGCCACGCCCACCAAGCCACACCATGCCCACCAAGCCACACACTCAGAACCAGTAGTAAAAAAATTTGGATTTCACCACTGAGCAGGAGACCCTATACCATTTCAGACAAATGACTGTCCAGTCTCTTTTAAAAACCTCCAGTGATAAGTTGAGGACTACCTGTAGCTTTGAATGCATCAGATTTTGAGGGGGAAAAATCAGTTTTATTTGACTCTACAGCCATCTTCCCTCTCTTGTTTGAACCACACCTTCTAACCAGCATGGTCTAGCTGGGAATTCTAGGACTCATAGCCCAACGTATCTATAAAGGGACCCAGGTTAACAGAGAGTGCATTCAAAGACTCATGCTTTCTATGTATCTGTATCAAGTAAAAGATTATTTAACAAAACCAGCTAGATTGTCATAATAGCTGTCAAGTGCAGGAATTCAGTTCAAATGAATATTGCAAGCTCATACTCTCTATAAGAATCCATACTACTAATGGTCAAAGCAAATTGACAATAGATAAAGAGTCCACAGAATTCAAGGGAGGCTAGACTTACTGTATTTTTCAGAGTATAAGACACACTTTCCCCTCCCCCAAAAAGTGGGTGGAAAAGTCTGTATGTTTTATACAGTGAATATTGCGGCGAATGGCCACGCTGAATGGGCCAGGGCGAATGGGCGGCGGCATCAGCGAACGAGCTGCAGTGAATGGGCGGCAGTGGCAGTGAATGGGCTGCAGCGAACGGGCCGCAGCAAACGGAAGTAGCGAATGAGCCTCAGGAAATGGGCCATGGCACCGCCAAATGAGCCACGGTGAACAGGCCGCAGCAAATGGGCTGCGGCGAACAGGCCAGATGAATACTGGATGGATGTTGGGAGGCACAGGCAGATTTTTGTTCTTGTTTTCCTCCCCAAAAGGTAGGTGCGTCTTATAGTCCGGAGCGTCTTATAGTCTGAAAAATATGGTAGAGTGAAGAGACTTGAGACTGATGATGTGTTTGACCCCTCCCTCAAGCTCAGCCTGATCATCTCTTACAATGGCCATGACAACACACACCTCTATGGTTCAAGGCAGGTAAAATGTTGAGATGGTGCTGCTACCTCTCTATAAGGACCCACATAGTAGGGTTCTAGTGAGTTATAAACATCTCTAAGCAATGCACCCATATAAACAATGTCCCTACAAAAATGCTGCACTTCTTGTTTACTATATAAAATATACAAATTTTACACCTGAAAATCCATTAGGCCTTTTAATACACTTTAAGCTTAAAAATGAAAATAAATCATATTTTGATTAGGAAGCATATTTATAATCACAATTTTGGTGATTGTTTCATCAGACAGTAATCACTATTCCATGGTTAGGAGCACAATCCTTTGGAAGTGCAATTCCCAAATGTTAGACAAGCCACTGTCACTCAGAATGTTAATGGAAATATGGAGATAATAACACAGAGTATTGTACAAGTTTGCAAGATGTTTGCTCAGGTAGCATATGTGAAATGGTAGAAAACCGCTAAAGATATTGCAGTTAATTAGATTTAGATTTTTCTTATCTTATCCCATAGTCTTTCAATGGACAGCAATAATCTTTTTCAACAACTGAGGCTAAATCAGTCTTCTCTCACCCTATTCCCAACCATACATCCATAAATCAATACTTTTGAATTAAAAATAAAAGATGCTACACCATTTCTATAGATTGTTTAAGCTTTAACAAATCTGTAGGGAATGGGTAATTTTAGAGATGGAAGGCAATCACCAAAATATGTATCTAAATAACTGTGCAGACCTGACTGGGGTAAAGAGTTTTCAGGTCATCTGAGATTTTCTGATGAACAAAAAAGATAAAAAGTTGATTATGAGGTAAACACACTGTTAAACTTCATAACAATGCATTAAAACAAGGATATTATTATTTTACATGGAACAGTTTGTAATCCCTATAAGGCAAATTAACATGTAAGTAGTTCCAGCCACAGTTTTCTAGACACAATTTCCTGCTTCATTTACAGCATGAATTAAAATATTGCCTGGGAATCCTTTACCATCCTAGTTCTGCATATATTTTTCTTTTTTATTTGATGGTTTTTCTCCCAAACCATTCAATATAATTGTAGAAAGCTACCGCCAAGACACACTATTTTGATAAAGCCCAGCTATCAAGGAAAATAGTCATGCAATCAAACTGAAGAAAGAAGAACAAAAGATGGCTGCCCAATTAGAGTTGGGGTTCTTGCGGACACATCTCCCTTCTACGTATAGGAGGAATATAGTCAGCATATCAGGTTTAATAGTATAGGTCAGGGGTTGGCAACCTGTGGCTCTGGAGCTGCATGTGGCTCTTTCACCCCTCTTCTGAGGCTCCTTGTCATTCAAAATATGTGTCACAACCGGCAATGTGCGACACCTGTCGGCATGCGATTTATTGAGCTTTTCAACCCCTGGTAGGCCAACCATGGATAAATCCAAGAAAAGAAAAGTTTCAGAAGAAAAACAGAACGTTTAATTCAACTACATATGCTAGTTTTGTGGCCACTCAAGAAATAGTCAGGCATGGGAAGGGTTTTGTGGTATTTTCTTTTTCTGTGGGAAATGGGTCCAAATGGCTCTTTGAGTGTTTAATGTTGCAGACCCCTGGTATAGGTAGTCCTCGACTTACAACAGTTTATTTAATAACTGTTCAAAGTTACAACGGCACTGAAAAAAGTGACTTATGACCATTTTTCACACTTACAACCTTTGCAGCATGTCATGTGATCAAAATTCAAATGCCTGGCAACTGACTCACATTTATGATGACTGCAGCATCCTGGGATCATGCAATCACGTTTTGTTACCTTTGGACTAGCAAAATCAACGGCCAACTAAATTCAATTAAAAGCCATGTTACTAATTTAATAACTACAGTGATTCATTTAACAACTGTGGCAAGAAAGGTCGTAAAATGAGGCAAAACTCACATAACAAATATTTCATTTAGCAACAGAAATTCAAGGCTTGAGTTCATGAGTTGAGAGCTAGCTGTATAAGTTTCCTAAAGTCATCCAGACTATTAGAGTCTGTGAAAGTGTTGTTGACTTTAGGCAGTAGATGAGGGATAGCTCATCCACCGTCTTACCTGCTCCTGAACAGCCTGATTTATTGTGAACTTAGAGCAGGGGTGAAATGCTCCCGGTTTGGACCGGATCGCCCGATCCGGTAGTGATGGTGGCGGGTGATTCGGAGAACTGGTAGCAAAAATCCCTGCACCCACCACCACCACCATGCCCAGCTGAGCTGCACGATCATCAGAGGCTTTTTTTTTAACTTTTAAAAGCATTTTTTCTACAACTTCTTCCGCCGAAAAAATGCTTTTAAAAGAAAAAAAAAAGCCTCTGATGATCGCGCGGCTCAGCTGGGATCTCAGAGGCTTTTCAAAGCATTTTTTTCTGCAACCTCTTCCAGGGAAGAGGTGGTTTTAAAAATGCTTTGAAAAGGCTCTGCCGATCAGGCAACACAGCTGGGATCGTCAGAGCCTTTTCAAAGCATTTTTTAAACTACCTTTTCCCCGGAACAGGTTGCAGAAAAAAATGCTTTCAAAGTCTCTCTGATGATCCCAGCTGAGTTGCCTGATCGTCAGAGAGACTTTTCAAAGCATTTTTTAAAATGATCAGGCAACTCAGCTGGGATCATCAGAGAGACTTTGAAAGCATTTTTTTCTGCAACCTCTTCAGCGGAAGAAATGGTTAAAAAAAATGCTTTGAAAAGGCTCTGACGATCCCAGCTGTGTTCCTGATCGGCAGAGGCTTTTCAAAGCATTTTTTTGCATTTGCAGAAAAAATGCTTTGAAAAGTTAAAATAAAAAAAAAAAGTTGGCCACGCCCACCCAGTCACATTACCCACCACCACCAAGCCACGCCCACAGAACTGGTAGTAACAATTTTTACATTTCACCCCTGATGCAGAGTTATGAACTCAGAGTTATGCGTAGTAAACTAGTGGTAGCACCTGCCTGAAAGGCAGCTGTGGTGGCCATGTCAGAGTCAGTGTTAAGATTAGTACTAAGGCTGTACAAAAATTTGAAGGCCTTTCTTTGGCAATGCGTCACAAAGCAAGTCACCTCACAACACAAACATTTCTCCTACACAGGGAAGCAATAAGTGGCCATATTGCTTCACTTTGTAGTGTTTATGGGGCCTCCACTTAATATCCAACAGCTGGATGAGGTCCCAGAGTGACACCAAGAACCCTTACAGCACAAATAGTGCTGCCTCTGATGTGCAAAGTTTTTACTTCAACCAAAGCATGGCAGCTTCACAATTTTTCTCCTTCTCCTCCTCCTTCTACCTTGCCTTTCCATCCAGAGGCTATTCAAATGAGAAAAATAATGTCTTTAGGGACCCCCTTAAAGGAATAGATTTGCTAGCCAACTGGCTGGCCGAAGAATGAGTAGAGTTGCTGTTACCACTGGAAAAAGCTGTATGGCAAGGACAGCACAATTGTATGGGGTGTGTACAGGGGAAATATTAGATCCTTACCCCATCTCATGCAAGAGGCACTCTTGAGCCTCTTCTGGAAATCTCTTAAGAACAGCATGCATAATTTTAGACTGATTGGCTTCTTCTGTGTTGTTCTCAGTGTGTGCGCATAATTTGAGAAGACAGCTCCTCAAATTAGCCTGGTGGCAAAAGGCTGTCTATGAAAAATCTCGATTTTGTATTATTCCTGGAGATGGATTAAAAAAAAAAGTGCATCTTGCAGCTAATATATAGCATAGAAACAACGCTATTTGTTTCACATCTGATCTTCTCTTAAATGCTTTGAGACAGAGTCTGGGACACCTAGAACCTAGATCTTTGAATAATAATAATAATAATAATAATAATAATAATAATAATAATAGTAATAATAAAAAAATTTCTGGGATCATAAGCCTGAAAAAGTGGTCGGAAATGAGCATGCAAAACTACTGTGGGACTTCTGAATACAGACTGACAAAGTTTTGGAACACAATACTCGGATATCACAATTGTGGAGAAGAAAAAAATGTGGATCGTCGACATTGCCATACCTGGTGACAGCAGAATTGACGAGAAACAACTTGAAAAAGTCACCAGATATCAGGACTTGAGAATCGAACTTCAGAGGCATAAACCAGTGCAGGTGGTTCCAGTGGTACTCGGCACACTGGGTGCTGTGCCTAAAGACCTAGGCAAGCACTTAAAAACAATTGGCGCTGACAAGATCACCATTGGTCAGCTGCAGAAGGCCACCTTATTGCGATCTCCTTGCATAATCCGCCGATACATCACACAGTCCTAAACGCTTAGGAAGTGTTCGACTAGTGATTTGTGATACGAAATCCAGCATGGTCATCTCGTTTGCTGTGTATACTGTCATTTTTGTGTAAATAATAATAATAATAACAACAACAACAATAACAACAACAACAAACTGCATGAACGCAAAAAATTCAACATGTTACCACCAACCACAAATGCCGCCTCTGTAATGAGAAAGATGAGAGAGTCGACCACCTGATCAGTGGGTGCAGCAAAATTTCACAAACTGATTACCTACAACCCCATGACCGTGTTGCTAAGATCATTCACTGGAAAGTGTGCCAGAAGTTTGGATTTGAGTACAGCAAAAACCACTGGGAATATCAGGTTGAGAAAGTTTTAGAGAATGAGAAACTCAAGATCTTGTGGGACTTCAGGATTCAGACTGACAGGCACTTGGTCCACAACACACCTGACATAACAATAGTTGAAAAGAAAAAAGTATGGTTCATTGACATTGCAATACCTTGTGATGCACGGATTGAAGATAAGCAGCAAGAAAAAAATCACAAAGTACCGGGACTTGCAAATTGAAGTTGAGCGACTGTGGAAAAAGAAATCATGTATTGTCCCCATTGTAATTGGAGCCCTTGGAGCAATACCCAAAGGGCTACCCTGCTATTTAGAAATTCTAAATTTACCGGACTTGAACATTTTGACTCTACAAAAAACCACCTTACTCAGAACAGCTTACATCCTCCGACGATACCTTAATAGTTCCTAGATCCTTGGTTAGGACTCGAGCTGCTGAGCTATTAACCAGCCTCAAAGGCTGTGAATCTCACTAAAGATTAACCAATAATAATAATAATAAAAACCCTCACCTTTTAAATTATTTAAAAACGGTTCAGTGATGAGCTCTAATAAGATATTTCTTTTCTTGGCAGTATGTTTCTTGGACAAGAAGGAACTAGAAGGCCCACAAAAAAAAGGAGTATCAAAAGTGGAACAATGTGTACCAGAAAATACTGTGGTTTCTCACCATGATTTGCAGTCATCTTGTCCAGCATGCATTCCTCTACCAGATTAACTTTCGAGAAATGCAGTCCTTGATAGATAAATTGCTCATTCCAATTTATTTAAAGCATTTTTTACTCCATTCTTTCTCCATCAGCCCCCTTCCCCCCCAAACCATCTCCTTCCACAGTGACTTATAAAACCAATAATTAGATAATCCCTATCCTCAGGCATATAATCAAATCAAGCAAATTGTCTTTTTCTCTACACTTGATTGTATCTATGCCATACAAGTCATTACTTGGTGTTGCAGCCATTGAGTAATGAACAACCATGCATGACCACCTAACTCATTTAGCAAAACAACTTCTGGGTCAAAAAAAAAAGTTTCCAAAAAGAGCAGCTCTTTTTTTACACAAACTAAGCCTTGAATAGCATCTTCCTCTTGTCAAATGTCTGGTTTTTGCTACTGCTGCTGAACAAAGCTTTATATGCAAAGTACAAAGGAAAAACAACTCCAGCAGGGAACCGGGAGTCTGTTAACTATGAGAATAAAAGCAGTTGTCATAAACACTCTGCATCTTAATGCTGAGTTTTGGCTTTTACGTAAGATTAATTAAAGAGCAGATGTTCTGCCATCTCCTGCATTAGGTATGGTTATCTTTACAACCCCAACTCTTCCATGTGTTGTATGATAATTTGCATTATTATGCATTTTGAGCCCGGGGCATGAATGGAGAACAGGTAAACATAAGATCTGCAGAAAACTGTAATTTGAAATGCATTTTCCCTCTTAGGCCACTAACTAGTTACAATCTCTGGTTGTTGTTATTTTCTTTTTTCTTTGGTCTCATGAAAGCCTCTCCCTTTTTAATTTGGCTTTGACACATTACATGACAGAAAGACAGGTACATTCCAGAGCAAGCATGATTTTATGCATACAAGAAAACCCACACAACAAGATTTAACATAGCACACTCTCTACAGGCCACTAATAGGGTAGAACAAATCCAGAACTAAACTTCTGTTTACTAGAGTTTGTAAACTTGGGTTGCTGGAATTGGGTATGCCTAGTTTAATGAAAAGAAGGACTAAGGGTGACATGATAGCAGCAGTGGTGGGATTCAGCCAGTTCGCACCAATTCGGGAGAACCAGTTGTTAACTTTTTAAGCAGTTCGGAGAACCAGTTGTTGGAAGAAATCTTATTTTGTTTTTTTTCCCCACTTTACAGGGCTAATCCTGTAGGGAAGGCAAGAAGGAAATATTCTGGTATTGTTTCTAGCCTAATCTTTATTGCCCTGCTTACAGAAACTGCCTCTCTAGTTAACCGTTATTACATTGTAACAGCTAAGGTAAAGCGCCCATCGACGTGAGTGACATTGAGTTGGCCACACCCACGTGGTCACATGACCACCGAGCCACACCCACCCAGCTGGTCATTTGGGCAGAGAACCGGTTGTTAAATTATTTGAATCCCACCACTGGATAGCAGTGTTCCAATATCTAAGGGGCTGCCACAAAGAAGAGGGTGTCAACCTATTCTACAAAGTACCTGAAGGTAGGACAAGAAGCAATGGATGAAAACTAATCAAGGATAGAAGCAACCTAGAACTAAGGAGAAATTTCCTGACAAGAGTCAGAACGATTAATCAGTGGAACGACTTGCCTCCAAAAGTTGTGGGTGCTCCAACACTGGAAGTTTTTAAGAAGAGATTGGACTACCATTTGCCCGAACTGATATAGGGTTTCCTGCTAGAGCAGAGGTTGGACTAAAAAACCTCTAAGGTCCTTTCCAATTCTGTTATTCTGTTATTCTGCTCACTAGCTAATCCTAACAATTGAAAGTTTTTTTCTAATGTTGAAGGGTTTAATAAGGGGACCAAGCAGGGACCAAGATGGTAATTCTGCTCTTAGAATCCAAAACGAATCTGTCTCTCAGTGTGGCTGCTGGATATTGGGGGTTTTTTTGTGGAAACTGTTCAAATGACGATCGAAGCTGGGTGTGAATTATTTTGTCACTGTAAATTATTCGAACTCATTTCTTCTGCATCTCAATCCAAAGCAAAAGCTAGTTGGGTTGTTGATTTCATTTCGAAAGGTAGGACGGGCACATGCACATGCATTTGCTATTTGCCCCCCACACACATACACGTTTCATTGATTGCTTTGATTTAATGAACAGCCATGCCACCATATGTTCTCCCAAAAGGTGCCAATAGACGGTGCTTTGCCATATAATTACAGCAACCTGGGGAACAATTGCACTGGACATGAATTAGTTGCCAGTTTTATTGGAGTGGTCATGTCAATAAATAGCTGATAATAAATATTTCATGACCGGAGCTGACAAAGCCTCTCATTTGTTGAGTGGCTCCGTTTCCTAATGCCAATATGACATGAAATCGCTTCAGGAGGTCATAAATATTGATGAATGAGCACACCTATTGCCTCATTATGAAGTGATTAGAGAAGGTGTTACCACAAACAAGGTGAGGTGCCTCCTTCACTTGTGATCCCGTTCCCTGTGGCCAGACGTCTCTTTAATAATGCATCCTTCCCCTTCCCTAATTCTCTTCACAAATGAAACTTAAACATTTGTGCGTGGCATCACTCTTCTTTTCCTGACTGATGAAAAGGACCATTCACACAGCATGTCTCCTCAGCAGTTTACAACAATATCGGCTTACGTGCGTGTTGCAGCTGGCAATTGATTTCTGGGTTGGCCTGGGAGTTTTCACCCATCGTGCACAGATAGTCCTCGACTTATGACCACAGTCGAGCCCAAAGTTTCCATTGCAAAGGAAGACATTTGTTAAGTGAATTTTGCCCCATTTCACAATTTTTCTTGCCACAGTGACTCACTGCAGTGGTTAAGTTAGTGACATGGCTGTTTAGGGAATCTGGCTTCCCCATTGACTTTGCTTTGCTGGAAGGTCACCAAAGGAGAACATATGACTCTGGGGCATGGAAGCTGTTATAAATATGAATCAGTTGCCAAGTGTCTGAATTTTTTTTTTTTATTGAAAAAGTTTTAAAAATTTTACATACATTTTCTCCCCCCCTCCCCAACCACCTCCCCCGACTTCCCAGAGCAAGTACAAAATAAAATACAGCTTAAATTCTCTAAATTAAACTCCATTTCACACTTATTATAATCATGATCATTAAACAGATAGATAAAAGGAAAGCAAGTCTTTTTTTCTCCTTATTCCATCTAATTCAACAAAATTATCTCCATTTATAATTACAGCAATTAAAACAATTAAGTATTATCTAATCAAACCTATCATTACTCAATTTGGCTAATTGTTACTTAACAAATTATTAGGTCTATACAATTTAACAAAATATTTTATAACTTCTTTCATTTAAAACAAAACAACAACAACAACAACAACAAAAAGAAAGAAAAAAAAAGGAAACCCTCACTCAAAAAACCTCCGATTTAAAAAAAAAATTACTATATAAACTCTTCCGTCCTTCACTTTTAAACCATCAAGGTCCAATTATAATCAAAACACTTAATAAGAAATAATATTAACAATAATTTTTTAATTAATAATCAAACCTCTTATATCCATACATATTAACAAATCAACTAAGAACATCATTTAAGAACTTTATCAATCCTTTAAATTCTTCATACTAGATTGAACCAATTGCTAATCTTCTTGTCTTCACATCTTCCAACAGCATATAAGATATCTTCATTTACATCTACCCCCCTAAATAAAAATTGCTTCTGTATATAAAAAAAAAGCCCCCCGAGTGACTTTGTAATTGTAATTATATTTGAAATGATATCCATCAAATCCAGTCAAAAATTAGATTAATAAATTCGTCAGACATATTAGGGAAACCACCAGATCAACTGCAATTGCCCTAGGTCCATAGTCCTTTTGCCTTGTATTCATTACCATCAAGCAAGGAACTTCAATTTGCTATATTCAGTAGAACTTCTGCGATTGCAATTAAGTCCAAATTTGTTGCAGTCCTTAATAAAATAATCCAAATCATTCAAATCAGGGCATATTTCACAACCCAATACACCAGCATTGCTGTGATCTGTTTATTCTTCTCAAATATTCCAATACAGCTGTAAGTTGCCTCCTCATCGTCGCTCATCGCTTAGTTAACTGGCATTAAACTGCTGTCTGTTTTTTTTTTTCTTTTTCCAAAAAATTCAAAATCTTTAAACAGTTAAACAGTACTTTTTAAGGACCATCATCTCATCAAGCAGGGTTATTTTCCATTTCTCCAGTCTTTCTTCTTTTCCTTTTTACGAACTTTCTTCTTAACTTTGATCCCTCTGCCTTTTTTAGCTCCAGTAAAATTTTGCGGTTTTTGGGATTGCATATTATAAAATTTTTGCAGAAATGTAGCTTCTTCTGGAAACAACTCTTTAAGTGCAGATTGAGTTTTATCTTGCTCCTTATTTTGCACAACATTCATCTTTCTCTCCTCAGTAAAATCTGCTATAATCTGTTGTTGTTTTTTTGCATCTTCCAACTCTTCATTCAATCCCCCACTGCTAGATTGCAACTCAGTATTTCCATGTATTTCATTATTTCCAGCTTGAGAAACTTGAAATATAGTATCAATTCTTTTCAATAAAGCAGAGGTAATTGAACTCAAAGCTTCCTCAAATTCAGACCATTGAGGGTTAAATAACCCTCCTTTACTTTCAAAAAGCCCAGCCATCTTGCCCCCCTTCTTCCTTCCCAGAAGGACAGAAAAAAAAGGGGGGGAAGAGAAAAGAAAAAAAGAGTTTCAAGAAGAAAAAAAAAAGGGAATCCTTTACAATTTGTAATTTGTATTGCTGCTTCAATTATTATTATTCCTTTCTTATTACATCCACTTTTCAAAAAGGAGTTTTACGTTTCAAACAGGGGCTTGTCAATAATTACTTTTAGCTTTCACTTCTTCACGCCCCGTTAAAACTCAAACGCCATCTTGCTTTCACTTTCAGCTTAGGAAGAATCTTTTAAAGAAAGTAAATCTTTGGAGTTAAAAGGAAAAAAAAATACTTGCTGTTTAATTCATACTGTTTGTGCTCCGCCAGCTCGATTCAAAAAATATCTGTTTAAAGTTGGTGCTGGAATGGTTAACGACATCTAGCTCTGCAAAGCAGAGGCATCCAGGGTCCGGAGTACTGACAGGCTTAACGGGGAGCTCTCATCTTCAAGCGCCAGATTATGTGTGAAATCCGGCACTTTCAGGGAGCTCTACCCCACCCGTCTACTCACTTTCCCCCCTCATACCAGGGGGAAAGTTTTCAAACCGCAAGACAGCTGATAGTCGCTGTTCTTTGCGGTTCTACGGAGCCCTGGGCTGGCGCTTCAAAAAGAAGCGTCTGGCGATGTCGCTGTCCCACTGGAAGCCCCAAGTGTCTGAATTTTGATCATGTGACCAACGCCAAAGTGTGAAAAACGGTCATAAGTCTTTTTTTTTTAATGCCATTGTAACTTTGAAGTTTAAATAAACTGTTGTAAGTCGAGGACTACGTGTATCTTGCTAGGACTTCTTTACAGAAACTGGTACTTTGTTTGACAATGAAGCAGTCGTCATTCTCCAGAGCAAGGGTGAATATTACCAGATAAACCTTTCAGCAGAACTCTACACAATAACAGCTGGTGCTTCAATTCAATAGATGCAACCTGAACTAATGAATAAATGCATATTATTTGATCCTGTGTGGAGAGGATTGAATGTTTGAATTTTTCCATACAGTAGAAATAATATTGTGATTTGCCACATGGGTCAGCAATCTCTTTAATCAGATAGGGAGGAAAAAGTCATTTGAAATCTCAAATGAAGTTGCTGAAATCTCACAAGATCTCATTTGGGACTAAGAAAAAAGTCTTGAAAGCTGTTGAGAACTCACAATTGCTGACCAGAATTTATATAAATAATATAAATAAATAATATCAGTGCAATAGATTGATTTACGCAGGATGGTTGCACTCATGCATAACATAAAGAACAGCCTTATCCTGGATAACTGTAAAAAGGCTATGCTAGTTTGTCCTGCCCATCTGTTTTCATTTGGTCCTCTTTTTGCATACACAATGTCTGTCTTCCTGCCCTGTCTCCCCGCTCAGCCATCCATTCATCTATCTATATATCTATCTACTGAAAAAGTTAGCACCCACCCACCCCTCCTAGAAGAATGAAATATTTTAGGAAATGTTGGAAAGGCAGAGTATTGTATTTCCCTGGATGAGAAAGAGAGAAACATGTTTTAAACAGATCCCTGCCCACCCCCCACTTCAGCTCCAGTGTGATGGGATTAAGACATGGCCCTTAGGACATGATAGGATTAGCCCTCTAGCCCTCTAGCAACAGAACTCACCACATGGCACCTGGGGAGATTGCATTACTCAGCAAGATTCAACCAAGCCTGGGACTCAAGACAACCTACAAAGTTACCCCTGTATGGCCCCATGGGAGCCTGACAACCAATCAGAATACATTTCTTACACAGCAACAGGAAGCTGCAAGGCGGAGCCCAAGAGAGAGTATAAATCTCTCTCGCTCTCTCTCACCCATTTGCTCATTTTGCCCAGGACCTCAACATGTGGTTCTGTCCACCATTAAACCATCTTTCCAAATAGCCTCCATGTTTCCAGTGTCTTTCTCTCCACTTGGAACTAAACCCAGATGGACATTTCTTCCAACAATATCTATCTATCTATCTATCTATCTATCTATCTATCTATCTATCTATCTATCTATCTATCTACCATCTTTCTAATCTGTCCATTCAAAGCATTATCTAGGTGTCTTGATTTGTTACTCTCAAATGCAGCAAGCTAAGTTTGTTGTCCTGCAAATCCTTGCTTGTTTGGAAGCAATAAACCAACATCCTAGGTCTGTAGATAAACATCAACTAACATTTCCATTTTTATTCTCACTTTATGATGCAAAATTGGGTAAGTAAGTAGAGGCCAGCATAGTAGTTCATAGCAAATCAAAATAATTAAACAAGATGGCTTATAGTTCTAGAGATGTGTATTGTAAGCATCTATTTCTCCAAATTACTTTCTTTGATAAAATGTCTTCAACTAATATTTAATTATTTAATATTTAGCTAATTTAGATGGAGTGATGTCTTTCAGGTTGGAAGTGTTTTAGAAACTTCATTTTCATTGACCTATTTCTTCTTCCTAGAGTTATTCCAACACTATGGCAGGGTCCACTTGACCCAGTGCAGGTCATCTTCACTGATGAAAATTACCCTATGTAGTTCATTTTCAGTGACCTGCATAGGAAAAAAAAAACATTCATAGCAGCTGTGAAACCCTCTGAAGTCTACTACCAGTTCTGTGAATCTGCTACCAAGTGCACGCTTTTCAAGCGAATGCGCACCTGAGGTGCATCCGTACAGCACTAAAAAAGAAACATTTTGAAGCCTTCTGAGTCTGCAAAGGTAAGTAGAACAGTGAGAGGGGGAAATCTGCTGTGCTACGCAATTTAGATTAGCTAGAAAGCAGGAAATCCGACGATTCTAGCTAATATCAATCGTGCGTCACAGCTGATTGTTGCCCAGCTGATCGTCGGAAATACAGGTTCGCCTTAACCGGTAGCATTTTTTACTACCGGTTCGGGAGAACTGGTCCGAACTGGTAGCATTTCACCCAGGGGTGAAATCTACTTACCTTCCCTACCGGTTCGGAAGTGCACGCACTGCGCATACTTGCACCACGTTACGTGCAACCACGGACCCTCTGCGCATGTGCAAACCCTTCTGCACATTCACAGAGGGTAAAAAAAGGTTACTTCCTGGTTTTAACCAATGACAACCGGGTAGGTGGGCAGAGCCTCATGCTGAGATCACTACCGGTTCTCCGAACCACCGGCCGCCATTGCTACTGGTTCAGCCAAACCGGTCCAAACTGGTAGCATTTCATCCCTGATTTCACCCCTGATTCACAGCCATCAAATAGTGGGTGGGGGTGGGTGGACTCATAGAATCACAATAGCACTTAGACTTATCTACTGCTTCACAGTGCTTTCCAGCCCTCTCTAAGTGGTTTACAGAGTCAGCATATTGCCCCCAACAATCTGGCTCCTCATTTTACCCACCTCAGAAGGATGGAAGGCTGAGTCAACCTTGGAAGAGACTTTGGAGGTCTTCTAGTCCAACCCCCTCAAGCAGGGGACCCTATACCATTTCAGATAAATGGTTGTCCAGTCTCTTTTTGAAAGCCTTCAGTGATGGAGCACCCACAACTTCTGAAGTCAAGCCATTCCATTGATTGATTGTTCTCACTGTTAGTACATTTCTCCTTGGTTCTAGGTTGCGTCTCTCATTTTAGAATTCATACTCCTAACCATGGCTTTCTCATTCCAAGAATCCATAGTACATGGAAGTTCCCCTCCCACTCTCTGATTAGCCAATTTCTGAGCTCTGGTCTTTCTTTAGCCCCATGTAAGTCAAGTGGACACTGAATTACTTTATTTGTATGAAGAGGAGAGAAATAAATGGCTACACCAGTGGAAGAAAGGGGGAAAATATTGGAGAGAGGGAAAATCTCAGTTCACCCTTACCAAGGTCTTCATTACTTAAAGGATCTTGGGAAATTGAAGATTTTTTTCCCTCATCAAATCAATATGTTATTGATTTTCCCTTCAACAATTTGTTCCAAGCCTGCTAGATATTTCCCACCACAAGACTTCTCCATCACTTTAACAGTTGCGTAGCTGAGTAGTCCCATTCCTCCAGAACATTTTTCACATTATGTCCTCCCACCCGCCCCCAGCTAGCTTTTCAACATATGGAGAAAACTTTTTAAAGTCACACATAATAAAGTAGAAATATCATTTCAAAATAAAGCTTGAAAGGAGGTTAATTTCATTCCAAATTGCTTAATTTGGACTCATTCTAATGCAAATGTATTAAACAGGAAACAAAGATGAGAACATTCTTCCATATTTAGTCTTGTGTTCGCATTGTTATATGTGAAATTATCTAATAGACTTCCTTTAATTACAGTAGCACATCTATGAATTTTTGACATTCTTGAAGGAAATATTTTATCTGCCACTATTTCTTTTTTTTAAAGTTATTTGTGGTTACATTGCTAGCCCATCTTTCTTCTGAAGAGACATTTTTATCTCCCCAGCAATCTGGAGGTGATGCTATGCCAAAAGCAGCCAAGATTTTCATTTGATATGACAATGCCTAAATTTATGACTTCTGATCTCTTCTGAATGTTCTTATCCTTTGATGGCTTCATTGCTTAACTTGTAAGCCAAAACTTCTGTTTCATTCAGCAAGCTACACTCATTGTTTGTTTGTTTTTAAATACAAGAAACCAAGGTTTTGGAGGGTTTTTTTTTAAGCCACTATGGTTATAGTTAGAAAGTTGTGATGTAACACCTTTGATATTATGGTAGGGTTTTGTCTCATTTTTAGCAGTAGTTTTATTCAAGGCAGCAGGCTAGAAACTGGGAAAAGTGAGTTCTAGTCCTGCCTTAGCAGGAATGCTAGCCGGGTGACTTTGGGCCAGGCACTCTATCTCAGCCTACCTTACAGGGTTGTTGAGGAGGAAGGAGTATTAGATGTTTGCCACCTCAAGTTTGTTTTATAAAAATAAATAAAAATAAATAATTTTTTAATAAAAATAATAAAAGCAGGATATCTATCAATCAATCAATCAATCAATCAATCAAATAAATAAATAAATAAATAAATAAATAAATAAATAAATAAATAATCCAGAAGGGATATATGATATATGGAAGATGGTGGGAAGAAGCAGAATTTCAATCCTTGTTGACATGATAAACTTACATTTTGAGAGAATTCCCCATTTGAAATGAAAAATGTTTTTTGTTTTGTTTACAATATTTTGTCTATTTCATTTTTATATAAGCAATTAAATATATCGTTAAGGTAGTTAGAACTTTGCAATAAGTAATTGTAAGGCCTTATTAACAGATAAGCAATGAAGAGAGCTCAGTATGTTCCTTACGGTTTCGCGATAGGTTTCTTTCAACAAAAGGTTTTCTTTAATATTTATTGAACACCTCAAAGAAAGTTTTTTAAAAACTCAAATGCTCCATGGGGTGGGAATCACAATCTTTGTCCAGAGTTTTAAATTCCTTGATTCTTTTGATTCCTTTAAAGCTTTTATTCAATTTTTCTATCTATGAGAATTGGTCATAAATCACCTTATTTCAGTGCCATTGTAACTTTGAGGCAGCCTTCTTCTAGCTGGATGCCCTTCCCATGAACTGAATTACATCTCTCATAATCTTTAGCTACATCTGAAGGCATGGTTGAAAAAGGTTGATATACCAGTAGGTCTTTGTTACTTTGGGGGCAAGTCCTCTTATCTTTTACCACCCTCCTTCCCAGGTTTCAATAGTGAATTAGTTCCTGATGTCACGCATCTAGCTCTGAAGTGAGTCATATCTAACACTAATATTTTCCTTCTGAGACTGTTCCTTTCTTTTCGCTTCTTCAGACTGTTTCTGTTCCTTTTCTTTTTAAAACAAAAGTTGATGTGTCTTTTGGGTGTTCAGTTGGCAGAAGTAGTGCATGGCTCTATTGTTCCTTCTACAATGAGCTTCAAAATGAATAGTTCAGCTAACTGTCAGTGTTTGGGGAAGGCCACACACTATGGTGTTCAGCTTATGAGAAAGGAAAGAAGGAAAGTAGGAAGGGAGGAAGGGAGGAAGGGAGGAAGGGAGGAAGGGAGGAAGGGGAAAGAGAGAAAGAGAGAAAGAAAAAAAGAAAAAGGAAGGAAGGAAGGAAGAAGAGAAAGAGGGAAAGAGAAAGAAAGAAAGAAAGGGAAAGAGAAAGAAAAAGAAAGAGAGCTAGAGAAAGAAAGAAAGAAAGAGAAAGGAGAGAAAAGAAAGAAAGAGTGAAACAAAGAGAAAAAGAAAGAGAGAGAAAAAGAAAAAGAAAGAAAGAAAGAAAGAAAAAGAGAAAGAGAAAGAGAGAGGAAGAGAGAAAGAGAGAAAGGAAGGCAGGAAGGCAGGAAGGCAGGAAGGAAGGAAGGAAGGAAGGACGGAAGGAAGGAAGATCTATTTCGAACATAACCATTTCTTGAACCCTCAGTTAGCAAGTTTTTATGCCAGCAAGCACTCTATGAAGGATGGTGGGAAGAAAATCTGGGAAAGGGAATGAACAAATAGGAAAGATTGGCAATATAGGTAGTCCTTAATTTATGACCACAATTATGCCCTTTTCTGTTGCTAAGCAAGGAGTTGTTAAGTGAGATGTGCCCCTTTTTTGCCACAGTGATTAAGTGAATCACTGAAGTTGTTAAATAAGTCATGTAGTCACTAAGCGAAACTGGTTTCTCCCATTAACTTTGCTTGTCAGAAGCTGGCTGGGGAGGTTGCAAATGGTGATCATATGACCTTGGGACACTGCAACTGTCATAAATACATGCCAGTTTCCAAGCATCCACATTTTGTTCACATGACTATGAAGATCTTGCAATGATCGCATGAGAATTGGTCATGAATTACCTTATTTCAGTATTATTCAGTGTAACAGTTACTAACTAACAGTTACTAAACAGTGTAACAGTTACTAAATAAATGGCATTAAGTTGAGGACTACCTGAACATTTCAATCTTTGCAAAACATCCTTATTTTCACCTCATCTATAGCCCAATTCGTATTTTGTGTTTTAAAACTCTTGTGCTTTAAAATTCTCACCTCTCCTTTGAGAATTTCATCTTTTACAACTTTCACCAGCTGTTCATTCCTCTTTACCCCTTCACTTTTCTTTCATATATTTATTTTGTAATACAAACCAGGATCATTTTATCTATAGGAAAAAACCATCTTGCTGGTAACACAGTTTTGTGTTCTGTTCACAATCATGTATCGCTCATTCATTCTTGAACCAAACTCTTCTTGCTTTATCACGCATAAAATATTTTAAGTGATCTATTCTGTAGCGTTTTCAACTTACTTTTGTATCCAGTAGAAGAGATTCTTGCCTGATTGTTTGTCTGGTATTGATCTCTGCTTATCTGAATATTGGCTGAAGGAGGGGCTGTATTCTAGTCTTTTTTGTTTCTTTCCTAAGTTTTTTTATTGTTTCTTTTGAATTATATGTAGTGTGGTTTATCTCTGGTCTATTGATGGTTGATTTGTCTGAATGCCAAACTTCCTGGAATTTCCTAGCACTTTTGAATTGGGCTTGGTATAAGATGCTAATAGTTACCCAGTTGAAATTATTGGTTTACTCTTTGTGAACTGGTTGACTCTTTCCATGGTTATGAGTTTAAAGAGTTTTTGTTATGACTTTTCTAAGGACAAGACTAGTCCTTTCAAATCATACCAGTAATGCAGGATCCAATCTGGGTTGGTCAACAGGACCAGAGTTTTAATTTTCCGAGTTTCAGACTCACGCTGGAGTCCATCTTCAGGGAACTTCTCTCTCACAAGAAGGTGTCTGTCACACATTCTGTTGAGAGAGAAGTTCCCTGGGGATGGGCTCCAGCAAGAGTCCGAAAGCTCGGAAGACTAAACCTCTGGTCCTGTTGACCAACCCAGATTGGATCCTGCAACATTATCCTGGGACACATATATTTGCCATCATTCAAACCAGTAATGTCACAAAATCCAATTCATTGTCACATCCATGAGGTCAATCAGCCATTAAAATCACATGCAGTCACATGCAGTGTTTAAAACTCCATGCAGGTTTTTCTATTCCAGAAAAAAATTGCCATAATTTTTTTTTCCTGAGATGCATGCTCTTCCCTCCCCCTACATCAGCATCTCTGTTATCAGCATCTCAGCACACCTACTGCGTAAGTGATGATAGGCTATATAATACCAGATGCCTTAGAGTATTATGAATATGGGGACAAAAGACTCCTGTGCTGAGCATACCAATTTCAAATTGCTAGCTACCTCCCTAGTCAACACTGGTTGTTCAGAGTCCAGATCTGTATTGTTACATAAAACCATCAGCGTGAATGACTCCCAACCTAGATAGAATGATTTTTTAAAAAAACTGCTGTTGAGAAGGATTGAGTGTATATGTGTGTGCATGTATAGGTTTCAAATTGGATCAAGATGTGGGTTTCCCCCAATTTAAAACTTCAGCTGTAGTTCTCATTTTCACTAGCATTAGATCACTTGGTCATTCTAGTCACTGATTAGGAGAAGGAATTGCAAGCAATTTTAACCAGATCAAAGGGCAAAGGGTTGGACTTCAGTGATAAAAAACCTATAGCAAAACCCAGGTGTGCAGGGATGGGATTGTAGCTAAACTTGTAAACAGGAAGCCTTATTGTTCGTTCCTATGCCATGAGTTCAGTGCAACTTTTTTTCAAAGCTCCCAATAATTGTAGATGAAGAAAGTCATGGATTTAAAAATATAAACCAACCTTCTCCAATTTGGTAGCCTTCACACATGGCCAAGTTGTCCAACCCTTTATTAGAGAGAGAGTCAACCTCATTAGACGGAGTCAACCTATTCTCCAAAGCCCCTGAAGGCCAGACAAGAAGCAATGGATCGAAATTAATCAAGGGGAGAAGCAACCTAGAACTAAGGAGAAATTTCCTGACAGTTAGAACACCTAATCAGTTGTTAGAATGACTTACCTCCAGAAGATGTGGATGCTCCAACACTGGAAATTTTTAAGAAGAGATTGGACTACCATTTGTCTGAAATGATATAGGGCAGTGATGGCTATCTTTTTTGTCATTGCATGCCAAAAGTGGGGGGAGTGCGGGGGGGTCATGTGTGTGCATGCGTGCCCACACCCATAATTCTATGTGCCCCGCCCCATGTTCATACACACGTGACCCCCGCACACACTCCCCATGGTTTTGGCATGCAATGGCACGGTGGGCCTGGTAGGCCAGTTTATCACCCTCCCCAGGCTGCAGAGGCTTTCTAGGAGCCTGGGGAGGGCAAAAACAGCCTTCCCCACCCATGGAGGCCCTCCGGAGGCTGGAAATGGCCTGTTTGCCAACTTCCGGTGGGACCGGAAGGCCCTTTTCTCACCCTCCCCAGGCTCCAGAGCCTTTCTAGGAGCCTGGGGAGGGTGAAAACGGCCTCCCCACCGAGACCCTCTGGAGGCCAGAAACGGTCTGTTTGCTGACTTTTGGTGGGCCCAGAAGGCCCGAAAATCAGCTGGCTGGCACTCACATGCATGCTGGAGCTGAGCTTGCAGGCCAACCGATATGGCTCCATGTGCCACCTGTGGCACGCATGCCATAGGTTCACCATCACGGGTATAGGGTTTCATGCCTGAGCAGGAGATTGGACTAGAAGATCTCCAAGGTCCCTTCCAACTCTGTTATTATATTATTCTGTTCTGTTATCCTGTTAGAAGCACCAGGTTAAGAGAAAGTGGATGAAAGCTTTTTTAGTGAATCAGCTGGTATGAATGATTACCTTTTTCTTCTCCCATATCATAGATACAATCTAAATTAGGCATGTCCAACCCACAGGCCACAGGCCACATGCAGCTCTGGACAGCTAGTAATGAAACTCCACAGGATTTATTTTTAAAAAGGACGTTTGTTATCTATATAACAAACTTTAATAATCTAATGATAAATGGATTTTAATTGATGGTATGCCATATTAACTATCATTTCTCTTTGTTCCTACTTCCAAAAAAACATTTAAACCACACATTGAATCTTTAAATAGTCTCCTGATCACTATAGGTAATCAATAATTCTACCAAAATAAGTGAACGGACAACCAAAAAAGGATGCAACAATATTTGGCTTCTCCCCTAGCAGCTGATCCATTTCTGTGTAAGTTATGGAGTAGTGGGCTTTCCCCCTTCTCTCTCCACCTCTGAAGAGGGCAATGAGTGCAAGCAAGGAATATTCCTTCCCTTTTCCAGCAGTTGATTACATTTCTATATTGGACACTTAAAAGATGAAGTTCCCTCCTATTATTATATGGAAGTCCTTCGGGTTTGAAGAAGATGCAATGTTGTGTCGATGAAGATTCTCATTCATCCAGGTAGAGTTGTCTGAAGGTTGACAACATATGTCTTTATCAACATATTGCAACACACTTTGGGGAGGAAACCTCTACATTCCAATAGCACAGGGTTGCCAGCTGGCTCCATCAGCTGAACCTTCTATATGGCCAAAATAATCTACTTCTGCCCTAACCTCTTTTTCTTCTATATAATTCACCCTATTTATGTTCTCCAAACAAGCAGGTTGTAGGTAGAGGGCACTTGCTCCTGATCTACAAAGCAGATCTACTGTCAGCTTTGTTCCCAAAAGAGACTATTGCAATGGGAAACCAAATTTTTTCATTCTTTCCATCTTCCGCCAGCCTCTCTCATGAGTCCAAAGCACATTAGTACGTTTTGCTGAAGGCGAGTTCAGCTGCCTATTGTTTTCTTATTTTATCCTAATCAATATTGTTATTTTCCAACTGAAATCCAAATAAAAGTGTAGATGCTGGTAACATCAATCTGGGAGATCGGCAGCTCTTCAAACAAGGTGATAATCATAGCAGCTGGAGAATTTTGTACACCATGTTCAGATAAAGAAACATTGCTAATTCTGGCTAAGAACTATATTGCAATACACTAATGAGGATATTGTTACTGCTGGGAAGAATGGCTAATTACATTATGGAACTATGCTTTGATGTCCAATAGATTCATATTTGAAAAGTAAAACTTATGTAGGATCAATTCTGACTAAAAGCCTTTCTAGGACTATAATTTTTTGGCATGAATTTGAACCACATCCCAGTTTTATTCTTTTTTAAAAAACGTTTAGACTTTACATTTCAGCTTCATAATATATTAGACTCTTAGTGTTAAGTGAGTGACTGTATTTAAAAACATTTGTAAGAGAAGGAGTGGCAGAACATGGGAGGGGAGTCAAAAGAGGGATCAGCCTAGAGTCTCTACGTAGCCACAAGAGAACAAATTCCAACCTCCCTTGAATTCCCATTGACCCTTATTTAATTCCTAGCAGATGCTGTTAGTTGAAAAGATTCTTGTGCATAGGCATGAATAACATCAGTTTAATTGGACTTTCACATGTGGATCTGATCTTTCATGCCTGACTTTATTTTAGTTTACACCTTAATAAAGACTTTTTTGATTCTTCTCTAAAAAGTGATACAACAGAAATTATAGCTTTACAGTTTGTCTGGACAAACTGTTACTTCCATGACATTTCAGTCCCCATGTTTATTCCCTTGTAGTTTACTAATTGTATTTTATTCTTTTCTACGTGTTTTATCTTTACATCCCTTTCTAAAACGTTCAGTAAAACAAAAAAAAATCAAGTTATTAGATAAAATGCATCCATTTTCACCTACACCCAATGGCACTGCCGGATCTTAGACAACTGTGGAATGGGATTGTGGGAAAGTCTTAGAACCTGGATGTTAGAAGGCAAAGCTCCTCAATTTAAAACCTTTCAAAGTTACAACGGTACTGAAAAATGTGGCTTATGACCGATCCTTGCACTTATGTCTATCACAGCACGGTCACATGATCAAATTTTGGATGCTTGGCAATCTGCATGTATTTAATGACAATTTCAGCACCTCAGAGTCAGATAATCACCATTTGCGACCTCCCCAGCCAGTTTTTGATGAGCAAAGTCAAGGGGGGAAGTCAGATTTGCTTAACAACTGTATGATTCATTTAAAAACTGCTGTGATTTGCTTAACAACCATGGCAAAGAAGGTTGCAAATTTGAGAATGACTCATTCAACAACTGCCTTCTTAGCAATGCAAATTCTGGTCCCAATTCTGGTCATAAGTTGAGGACTCCCAGTATGCAACAGAAGAATCTTTGAATCTGTAATCTTTCCAAATGAAAGAAACCCAACTGTTGGTCCTCAGAGAATATATAACTCTATAAATCCTTCCACAGACAGCAGGAAACATATGTGAGCTGCACTGTGAGTTCCTGGTGCTAACTGCAATGATTTTTTTGTCATTCAAGAAGTAGAAAACCCATTCAGAGCTGTTTCTGATGGAACCGGGGCCAGTGACTGGGAGGCTGCAAGACAAGGATCTGTGTCTGATCATTGGATCACAAAAATAACGGGTACAATTTTAGAAAGTTAATGGAGGATTGTAGGAAGGAACACCAATCTCAGATTTGGTTTGCTTCCTTGCAAGACTGTAAACCAGGAGTGAAATGTAAAATTTGTTACTACCGGTTCTGTGGGCGTGGCTTGGGGGGGGTGATGTGACTGGGTGGGCATGGCCAACTTTTTTTGTTTTTAACTTTTCAAAGCATTTTTTCTAATGCTTTGAAAAGCCTCTGCCGATCAGGAAACTCAGCTGGGATTGTCAGAGACTTTTCAAAGCATTTCTTTTACCACCTCTTTGGCCAAGAGGTTGCAGAAAAAAATGCTTTGAAAAGCCTCTGACGATCCCAGCTGAGCCGCGCGATCATCAGAGGCTTTTGTTTTTTTACTTTTAAAAGCATTTTTTCGTCGGAAGAGGTTATAGAAAAAAATGTTTTTAAAGTTTAAAAAAAAAGCCTCTGATGATCGTGCGGCTCAGCTGGGCATGGGTGGTGGGGGGGAGCGCAGGGATTTTTGCTACCGATTCTCCAAACCACCCGCCACCATCGCTACCAGATCGGGCGATCCGGTCCGAACCAGGAGTATTTCACCCCTGCTGTAAAAAGCTAGAGAACATTAAAAGTAAGTTTTGAGTATAGTCACAGATTCAGATTTAAAAGTCTTAGGTAAGTTCCAGAAACACTGCCTGCTTACAGGTATCAATGTAAAAGTCTATGGAGATTCTAAGTCATCCAGGTCATGGTTGTCCCAAAGGTGCTTTTTCCAGGAGGCAACTGGACTTCCTTGTTTTTTCTTTGAAGATGTTTCGCTTCTCATCCAAGAAGCTTCAAATGCAAATGGTTCCTGTAATCTGCAATTTTGAAAAAAAATGAACAGATTTTCCAGAAAAATTGCAGATTATAGGAACCATTTGCACTTCAGTTTGAGATGCAGATAACACAGACCCATCCCCAGCAGCCTTCCCTTGTCTTCAACAGGAAAGGGAGACAGGGTAGAAAACATCCTGCAGCCAAGAAGACTCCACACCCATTTGCACTATTCAGGTGACCCTGAGGACATAGATAAACCTCCAAGTGGCCTCAATGACTCACTAAAAGGATGCAAATGACCAGCTGTCTGCAAGGAATATAAATCCTTCCATTCCCAACCACCCAGTCAGCCGAAGACGTTTCTTGGATGAGAAGCGAAACGTCTTCAAAGAAAAAACAAGAAAGTCCAGTTGCCTCCTGAAAAAAGCACTTTTAGAACTATCAGTGTAAAAAAAAAGCTGGAATGGTGATCCCGAGTGGTCAATCCATCTGCATAAAATATCATCTGAACATGTTACCCAAAAGAGCATAAAAAAACAACAACACACATCTAAATACATAGTTTACAAACCAGGGAAATGCATATAAAATAACAGTCAGGGAAATTTGCATTCTAAAAACCACATACATTAGGCAATATTCAAACAGTATGCAAAAATTTCATATGTTTGGAGAAGTTGCTAAAATAGGCAAAGAGTTTTTTGGGGTTTTTTTAGAGGGGGGAGGGGGGTTGGAAGATATTCCTTTGATTAAAAATCCATTTTGAAATAGACAAATTGGATGACTGCCCATTCTAGGACAGATTTGTCATACAAAGCAGATTTATTTTTATTTAAACAGCCTTAGTCAAGAGCTCGGATTTGTGACCAGGAACTTCTGAATGAGACTTTGGGGAGAAAGTACCTTCCCCGAGAGCACATTCTGTTCTGAGGAGAAATGGAATCCAGACAACACTGCCTGTAATTTGAGACTCTACCGTATTTTACTATGATTGCTTCTATCTTTCAAAGGGAACATAGAAAGATACAGTATTAAGAAAAGACAAAATAGCTGCCTGGTTCTTCTGACTTATTATCTGTTTGTAAGCACACCGATCCTTCGAATGTTACAAACATTTATTGTGAAAGAAAAAATGACAGTCACTGGTTTTTTTCCCTCCCTCAGTTTCCTTTGCACATTTTTAAAAGCTAGTTATTTGGCATTTGGAAACTTGATTCGTATGATCTATTCTCAGCTTTCTATGGAAAACAGACTGATTTGGAGACCCCAAAAGATTTCAGTTTGTGGGCTCCTTGGGGCTCCCTGAGTTGATGGTGTCATTACCAAACTAGGTAATATCATCATGGCACCCCACAGTTCAACCTTAAGGCGCAAATCTTCTCTTCCGTCAGATTTCAATTTCTGTTTGGGATACTGACAACCAAGCAGTTTGCCATAAATATGGAGCAGGAAGTCCCTTTCATTGTTGTTTCGTGCAGGGTATAGGTCTGATCTTATGCTGAAGTGGAAATGTTGAATCAGCATTAATTGGTTAGACCCCTTTAGGCTGTCATTTGTTTGACTGAACAAAAAGCACCGTGGTACATTAATGGTATTGATATCTACAGAGAAGAGCAACAAGGATTATTAGAAAACTGGAGGCTAAAACATATGAAGTACAGTTTCAGGAACTGGGTATGTCTAATTTAATGAAAAGAAGGACTAGGAGTGATACGATAGCAGTGCTCTGATATCTAAGGGGCTGCCACAAAGAAGAGGGAGTCAAGCTATTCTCCAAAGCACATGGGGGTAGGGCAAGAAGCAATGGATGGAAACTAACCTAGAACCAAGGAGAAATTTTCCAACAATTAGAACAATTAATCAGTGAAACAACTTGCCTCCAAAAATTGAAGGTGCTCCAACACTGGAGGTTTTTAAGAAGAGATTGGACAACCATTTGTCTGAAATTGTATAGAGTTTCATGCCTGAGGAGGGGGTCGGACTAGAAGACTTCCAAGATTCCTTCCAACTCTGTTATTCAGTTGTTGGCTTGCTTCTCTACGCTAAGGGTCAGTTATTCCTTTTAGGTTCCTAAAAATAATGCAGATCCAGGGTATTCAAAGGATTGTCTTCCACCATGTTGATTCCATATGGCTCACTTCTATGTGGCCCAACAGCTGAGAAGTCTTCCCAGACATTTTTGTCACTGGCTGTTTTGTAATTAGTGGGAACACATTAGTGTTTTCCTTATGGCCACCCTCAAAATATAGCAATCCTTTTCCTGAATGTTTTTTTTCCCCTCATAATTTTTCATTTAAGAAGCATTTGGCTTCTGTTCTGTTTGGGGGGTGGTGCTGTCTTTATAACAGCCCCCTTGGAATTTTAATGAAGCGCTGCTGTTATATTTTATTAGTTGGATTTATTTCATTATACTTCAATTAACTCCACTGATTTTAAAGATCATAATTCATTTTGAGTGCTGTTTGTGGCAGGGGAAGATAGGCCAAAATTCCAAATAAATGTCCAGCATATCTATTTTGTTGCTGATTGAATTCCTCAGGAGAATTGACAACCCACACATGGTGAAAGTCCTCGCGTTTTTATATCAAAGAGACAACTGCCTTTCCAGGTGGCTCAGGATGGCCCATCGCTTGGTTTTAAAGCAATTACACATTATCACCGATCAATATTTTAAAGATAAACAGAAATTAAATCCCAACATCACAAGCCATATGGCTATAGCCAATTGAGGTGCACACAGTGGCAGACTTCCAAGTTCTTGTGCAAAACTCCTGTTAAAAGGCTGCTTGTAATTGTTTAAAGCTCAGGAAAAAGAAACTCAGGTGTGACTCATCTACTGGAAGCCGTGCTGTAGCACCCTAAAACCACTGACTCTGACTAATTTAAGCTTGTATACAGATGGTCCTCGACGTACGACCACAATTGAACCCAACATTTCTGTTGCTAAGTGAAACATTTGTTAAGTGAATTTTGCCTCATGTTACGACCTTTCTTGCCACAGTTGTTAAGTGATTCACTGCAGTTGTTAAGTTAGCAACATGGTTGTTAAGTGAATCTAGCTTCCCCATTGACTTTACTCGTCAGGAGGTCGCAAAAGGGGATCAGATGACTCTGGATAACTGCAACCATCATAAATATGAGTCAGCTGCCAAGCATCTGAATTTTGATCACATGACCACAGGGATGCTGCCACGGTCGTAAGTGTGAAAAAATGGTCACAAGTCACTTTTTTCAGTGTAACTTTGAACAGTCAGTAAATGAACTGTGGTAAGTCGAGGACTACCTGTATTCAAACAAGTCCTTTGGGGTTTTGTGTTGAGCCGTATACTAAGTTAATCGTGTTATAACTCTTTGGCATTAGAGTAATGTGTGTTTTATGTGTGATTAGGACCAGAATGGAGAAGATTAAACTCCCCCTCCCTGAACTATATTCCTGGAGACATCTGGGATCATGATGGCGCCTTTTTTTAAAGGAAGTGTCATATTCAGCCCCTCCTCTTTCAAATTTCACACTACACAAATGCCGTCAGCCAAACTGGGTCACCTGCTGTGGATTCAGTTACTGTATGGAAGATGCTTGACGCTCTCACCCATTCATACGCACAATGGAGCATTTGCCCCTGATGAAGGGGCTCCTATCCCTCAATGAGCCCAATCATCTTAAATAGCTTGGTTAACTATAGACGGGATGAGAGAAACTCAAGAAGGAAAAAGATGATGCCACCTCTGGCCCTCCCTTACTCTGTCAGCAAATAAAGGTTTTTTAAGATTCCCATGGCTGTCAATCTGGCTTCCATTCTGAGCGGCGGTTTAGGGTTTCACTAATAAATCAAAATTAATTCCTTTGCTATTTTTCTTCTTCTTTGTATTACAGTTGAACTCCCCTTTCCTACATTTTAATGGGCTCGTACTGAAAGCAGGTGAGGTGAAGGGATGGTCTTTTTACCTGGCTAACAAGCTCCTATTACTGTTAATGGACATCCTAACAATCTAGAGAACAAAGGTGGAGAGCTCTGCATATCACTATACGGGGGAAGGACCAGACCATCTGCAAATTGAAACATGAATTTTGCTTTGCATTCTCACATTTGGAAGAGGTTCTCTAAATGCATCTGGGAGAAAGAAGCCCCAAGCATCAGGGAGTGCTTTTAGAAGAAAAAAAAAAGAGGACAGGAAAGATGCCAGTGGATTTAACTACCCAGAATCAACTGCACACAGAAGACATATCAAAGAACAAAGGATTGGCGTGATTGATAAGACTATGAAGTAAATTAAACTGTAAGATGCAGAAATGAAAGATGGGCCTAAGATGAAGCAGCCTAGCAATCTTATAAGGAGAAGCAAACAGGAAATAAAAGAAAGCTGACCTCAGATAAAGAGAAAGTGGGCTTTCTAAGGCACGCTAGAGGGTATCTCTAGAACAGAAACAGATATCTAAAGAAAGTAGCTGTTTTGCATCGGGAGATGTCATGTCTCTCTGCTTCTGCTACAAATAAGTTTACACCTTTGAATTGGTAAAATAATCTAAAATTCCACACACAGCAATAGCAGACCATCAAAATTATGTGTGTAACAGTGAAGCAGATGTGACTATTCGGCTAACGGAAGATCAGAGTTTCAGGGGTGGGCTTCTGGGGGTTCGCAGGGGTTCGGGAGAACCTCTAGCTAAGATTCTGTGCAGTTCAGAGAACCCGCAAATCCCAATCCTGGCTGGTCCCGCCCACCCCGCCCCACTCCTCCCAGGAGTCCCCATGTGGCCCATTTTGGATGCAGGTAAGTGCAGGTCAAACACGGAGGCTTGGTGAGGGCAAAAAATGGGCCTACTGGAATGGAGGCTGTTTTCGCCCTCCTGGAGGCTCGAGGAAAGCTTCCGGAGCCCAGGGAGGGCAAAAACACCTCCCCACCACCACCACCATGATGCAGGAGGCTGACTAGGCCACACCCACCATGGCCACACCCACCGAGCAGACAACCCCTTGCTAATATTTTTGAAGCCCACCCCTGCAGAGTTTCACAAAATAATTTTTTTAAAGACCTTATCCTATCAGTGTCTCAGTTGCAGAGGGCAGAAACAAGCATACCTTTAACAAGGTGTTTGAATTAGGTACCAGGAGGGAAGGGAATTGGTAGGGATGCAATTGTGTTGGATTAAGCCCAAGGAGAAAAAAAAGTTCTCCGGCGCGCAACAAAGAGCTGCTAGTAGACATCATTAGATAGGTAATTAGCAGTGATAATTAGCACTTAAAGTCTTCAAGAACCAGAATCAGCCACTCATTGCAAGCTTAATGGCATAACAATGGACTGAGAATCTATGCTTTCATTGAATGAAAGTCAGACTTCTAAAAAGAGAAGCAACTCGTGGTCTTTCTAGGGCTTGGTTCTAACTCTAATGAAGCCATGGCTTAATGGGATAGCTCTTACTTAGTAACTGCCAAAGATTCCATATTTCATCATCATGATGAAACCCTTCTGTATGCATCCCTAAAGGGTCGCTACAAGACACAGCCAGAACTCAATCAATCAATCAATCAATCAATATCAAGTGAGGTACTGATACCACTCTATAAAGTCTTAGTAAGACACACCTAGAGTACTGCATCCAGTTTTGCTCACCACACTATAGAAAAGATGTTGAGACTCTAGAAAAAGTGCAGAGGAGAGCAACCAGGATGATTAGGGGACTGGAGACTAAAACATATGAAGAATGGTTACAGGAACTGGGGCATGGCTAATCTGGTGAAGAGAAGGACCAGTGGAGACATGTTTTATTTATTTATTTAATTAATTAATTAATTAATTAAACTTTTATACTGCCCTTCTCCTTTCGGACTCAGGGGGGTGAACAGCCATAATAAAACAATTATACAAAAAAGTTAAAACTAATTATTTAAAATAAATTATATAAAATTTGGCCCATATAGATTAAAATTCCAATTTAAAATCCATGTCAAATTTTAAAACCAAATAAAATCAGGCCAGCCCGGCTAACTGAAAAAGGTGTGTTTTCAGGGCCCGACGAAAACTCCGGAGGTCTGGGATCACTCGTATCTCTGGGGGTAGATCGTTCCAGAGGGTAGGTGCCACCACAGAGAAGGCTCTCCCCCTGGGGGTCGCCAGCTGGCATTGTCTGGCTGACGGCACCCTGAGGAGGCCCGCTCTGTGGGAGCGAACTGGCCGGTGGGAGGCAATTGGTGGCAGGCGGTCCCGTAAATACCCCGGCCCTAAGCCATGGAGTGCTTTAAAGGTGATCACCAACACCTTGAAGCGCACCCGGAAGTCCACCGGGAGCCAATGCAGCTCGCGCAGGAGAGGAGTCACATGGGAGCGCCCTGTCGCTCCCATAATCCCCCGCGCGGCCGCATTCTGCACCAGTTGGAGCCTCCGGGTGCACCCCAAGGGGATCCCCATGTAGAGAGCGTTACAATAGTCCAGACGAGTAGTGACGAGAGCCTGAGTGACCGTGCGTAAAGAGTCCCGATCAAGAAAGGGACGCAACTGGCGTATCAGGCGAACCTGATAGAAAGCCCCCCTGGCCACAGCCATCATATGCTCTTCTAAAGACAGCCGTGAGTCCAGGAGAACGCCCAAGTTGCGAGCCCTTTCCGTGGGGGCCAATGATTCGCCCCCAATAACCAGCGATGGCACCAGCTGGCTATACCGGGATGCCGGCAGCCACAGCCACTCGGTCTTGGAAGGGTTGAGTCGAAGCCTGTTTCTCCCCATCCAGACCCGCACGGCCTCCAGGCACTGGGACATCACTTCCACGGCATCGTTGGGATGGTCTGGGATGGAGATGTACAGCTGAGTATCATCAGCGTACTGTTAGCAGTATGATAGCAGTATTTCAATATTTGAGGGGCTGCTACAGAGACGAAGGGGTCAAGCTATTTTCCAAAACACCTGAAGGCCAGACAAACAATAATGAATGGAAACTGACCAAGGAAAGATTCAATCTAGAAATAAGGAGGAACTTTCTGACAGTGAGAACAATCAACCAATGGAACAGCTTGCCCTTGGAAGTTGTGGGAGCTTCATCACTTGAATCTTTCAAGAAGAGATTGGACTGTCATTTGTCAGAAATAATGTAGGGTCTCCTGCTTGAGTGGGGGGTTGGACTAGATGACCTATAAGGTCCCTTCCAACTCTGTTAATCTAATCTAAATTCTAGAGAATCCAGACTAGGTGTACCAGTAATACAAATTAATACAGGGTGACCTCCCAGGTTCACAAACTGACAGATTCCACAGAATAAATAATGAAAGTGTTCTGTTGAAAAGGTTCTGCCACTAATTTCAAGGCACACATGGACTTTAACCCTATACTTGATCATTGTGGTCAATATTGGTGGAAGAGAGACAGATCAGAGGTACATTTAAATTAGGAAGGATTTTTCAGAAGCCACATTTGGCTACATGGCCTAGTTTAGTGATAGTGTATGAATAGAACAATCTACATCTTCAGCTATAATAAGCTATTCTTTAGCCTTACAGATAGGCTGGATAACATCATTCTCTGCAGGTGGATTATCAGATAATAGAGGCTGTGCCAACATCTTCTGGAACTCTTAATCAATATAACTGTTGCTTTTATAGATTAAATTTCAGGTTGTTTGCATTTTTCCTCTCATCACCCTGCTCCACTCTTTCCCATACACATAAATCATTTCAATAAAATAAAAGTAAGCTTTAATAACATTTAAAAAATTAAAGCAAAGTATTTTTCAATCACCAAGGTACCATGGAGAAACACTCTCAGACAATGTGATGCTCATCCAATGATAAAGAACTCATATGTATGAACCAACTTCAAGTATATTTCATGTTATTCATTGATGCATTGGAAATTTATTTTAAAGTGACTTGCTGTAACACAATTACCATAACACAAAATCATAGCAAAACAAAAAACACAAGTAAAATCTTCCTTAAACCAAGTTAAAAAGCAACATTGAGACCCATCGAAAACTGATGTATGGTCTCTCTAAATATTTGGTAACTTTGGAATTTACCAGGCAACTGTTAGGGGAGGAGTTAATAGGCAAATTGAACCCAGATAGTGAAGACGTTGGGAACTTGATTCATAAATATATCAAGTGCATGTGAATTAAACCTTAGAAGTGACAGTAGAGCTTACTTGTGTGAAGAGCATAGACACACTACGTAGATCATACTGAAACTATAATATAACTGCTTTGAGAAGGGGAGAAAGGCTGAAATGATATATTTATTAAAAATAAAACACAACAGTTCAATTTCAAGAGGTTTTTCAAGAGATCATTTTTAACCATGAGGACAAGCTCCTTCATTTTGAGGTAAGGAAGCACTCTCATCCCTCGAAAAACCAGTTATAATTCTGTGATTAATCCTTGATTAATCTCTGCTCACATTTTTCAGCAAGAGTACCATTTTCCCAACAAACAAACTCCATCAATGTTTTAGCCCAGATCATGACAGCCATTCGTGGCAATAATTTAATGGATATACCAATGGGCTCTGTTCCTATTCTCAGCCTACCCATGGTACTTCATGCAGAGGCTTACTGCAGAATTTCTGAGGGAAGCACTGAGATCAGCAGCTATCAAGATAACCATGTTTGTTTGTTTTTTGACAAAACAGTGCCTCTGCCTCCCATTTAACTTTGTGGACAAACAGAAGGGTTTTCATGTCATTCAAAACAAACGGCAGAGCATTTTGATGTTTCCCTGCAAAAGCTTATGAAACTGGCACCCATCCCATCAATATTCTGTATATCTATATTACAGCCCATCTCCAAAAATAACCAAAAGTTCTTCTGTCCAAACTGCAGTCTACATTCTTGGCATCTGATGAGGCTTAAGGAAATGGGAAGATGAACTGTAACAATGCTTGACAAACTGCAGAGCCTATCTAAACTTAGTATGTGGCTTGTGTACAGTGCAAGCCACATACTAAGTTAGTCATACATACTAACAATCTGCGGCAATGTAAAAGGGCCTGCTGAAAAGGCAGAGCTGTGCTTGAAAACACGAGGAGGAGATTTGGGGGCACTTGAAAAAAGGTCCCCTGGAGACATTAGACCAATCAATCTACCTGCAGCTCTGCGGAACTGAAGCAAGCAAAATGAACATTAGCAGTATAGGATGCGAACATGCACCCTAAATCAAAGGTAATGCCAGTCATGTTCACACTGTAACGGAAATGCTGATACAATCCTAACGGAGATGCCTGCACGAGAAGGTGATGTACATTTCGGCTGTGTGTGCAAAAACTGAATTAGGGTATCCAAGAAGGCACTCACAGCCAGTTGCTCACAAAGAGGTTAAAAACAAAGCGCTCTGAATCAGGCTGAATGACTTAATACGCACTACGCTGACTCAAACTCAAAGAGAATGAAATCTTTATTCCGGCTCGGCATTTGTTCTTTACATTTCAAAAAGTGAAGGAAAGCAATCAAATCCATGGAGTTTTCTTCTTCAATGAGTTCTATTACAAAAACTCGGTTGGTTCAGGATTTATTGATCAGGATCAAGAATGAACTTCACAAACTCATACCAATGAGCCAACTGGTTGTAAAACCATATAAAATCATTGTGGCTCAGAATTTATCAGATTTTCCCCTTAGGCTGTGTTCCCAGTTAACTTTTTCACTTCCAGCTAGTTGCCCTCCCTGGATAATTTCACCAGTAATAATATATCTTCTACAAAGAATATGCACACGGAACCATTGAGGTTCCTTGGATAATGACCACAGGATGATACCCTTTCAGGTTTTCTTAGCCATGGGGACATAGACATTTCAGAGGGAAGAGGAACAACGTCCAAAGGGCTATATTTTATTCTTTAAAGGTTTAATTTCCTAAATGGAAAGCATATTTTAAATACAACCATTTTAATAACTTTGTATACGTCATTAGGAGTTCTACAGCATTACTACCTACCCAAGGAAAGGATACATATCTTTGGCATGCATATCTGGCTCATAATTAGAAGGAAAAAATCACAGGATGTCCTGAAGCAGTGAGCTGGCCAGATGTGTACAGTATTTGCTCTTTGCATGAGATACCTAGTACAGTTGCACAACTACCAAGCTTCCTGTAAATAGAGGATTTATTGAATTTATTGAATTTTCTGTACCTTCATGTTGGTACAGAATTGCCAGCAATAGTCCTGCAGTTTTCTTGGATGCATTTTAGGAAGTGGTTTGCCCTCCTGCCTAGGGCTGAGAGAGAAGGATTGACCTCAAGTCACCCATCAGGCTTTGTAATGGAGGAAGGAATAGAATTCATGGCCTCCTGGTTTCTAGCCTGGTGTCTTAATTACTGCACTAAACTGACTGTCATCTAGAGGCATGGCAGGGCTCAAATCAACAAGCAGGAGCATCCTCTTCCCTACCTGTCTGTAACCTTCCAATCAATCCTTCAAGAAAAACCAGTCTTTGCTTTAGAACTATGAACCCGGCTGCTCTCAGCCTACTGAACTCTTTCCTTCTCTGCACACAGCACTCTTCCTTTGCTTGCTTGCTTCTAGTCCCGTGTTGGTGAACCTATGGCATGCGTGCCACAGGTGGCACATGGAGCCATATCGGTGGGCACGTGAGCATTGCCCTAGTTCAGCTCCAGAGCACACCAGTTGATTTTTGGGCCTTCTGAGCCCACCAGAAGTCAAGAAACAAGCTGTTTCTGGCCTCCGGAGGGCCTTCGGGGGGGGGAGGCCTGTTTTTCGCTCTCCCCAGGCTCCCCAGGCTCCAAAGCCTTTCTAGGAGCCCGGGGAGGGTGAAAACAGTGCATTTAATTACGGGTGTGGGCACGCATGCGTGTGACAGCCCCTCACTCCCCCTGCTTTTGGCACAAGACAGCAAAAGGGTTCGCCATCACTGTTCTAGTCCAATCCCCTGGTCAAGGCAGGAGAACTTATACTATCCTGGTCAAATTGTTGTACTATCTATTTTTGGAAAACCTCCAGCAATGGAGCCCCCACAATTCCAGGAAGCAAGTTGATCCATTGGTTAATTGTCCTCATTATCAGGAAATTTATCCTTATCTCTAAATTGGATATCTCGTTAACAAGCTTCCACTTCAACTTCTTGTCCTGCCTTCTGGAGTGTTGGAGAAAAAAGTTGATTCCCCTCTTCTCTGACAGCCCCTGAAGTACTAGAAGATAGCTATAAAGTCACCACTAAATCTTCTCTTTGATAGACTAGACAGACCTACTATATCTCCCTTAACTTTCGCTCCCAGGCCCCTTTATCATGTTTGTTGTTCTCTGCTCCGTTACCGGTTCGCAACAGGACCACACGCACGCATGTTTGCTCACATGCACATGCACTTCTGGACATGCGCAGAAGCTTCTACACATGAGCCGATAGTCTATGACGACGTCCACCCAGGTGGGCGGAGCCTCCTGCCACCGTTACTACCGGTTCGCAAGAACCAGACTGAACCGGGAGCAACCCACCACTGCTGCACATTCTCTAAATCTCAGAATCTTTTTTGTATTGCGGTGACCAGAATTGTACACATTATTCCAAATGTGGCTTCACTTGCACCGTATAAAGCACTATTATTGCTTCTTGTGATTTTGATGCTATCCCTGTGTTGACACAGCCTAGAACTGCATTGGTTTTTCTTGACGTTGCATCACACTACTGGTTCATACTTAACCTAGTATCACATCCCAAGTAAGACAGAAGATGTTAAGTCCACTTGGGCATTGCAAAGCCCACCACAGTGGAGGGAGACAAAGTGAAGGGTCCTCTTTGTCCTTCAAAGAAGCACCTGGCATGAGAATAGAGAGTTTTTGCATCTGTTGCAATGGGTTGCCATAAGTTTTGCATAATAACAGATAAGAGGCAGTGTCGAGTTTTGCTACGGGGAGAAGCAGGGGTAGCAGAGAAGTTTTGCCTTCCCATTTAGGCACGCTTCGTTTGGAGTGATGATTGCAAACCAGCCGTGGAAATTACAAATGCTTTCCTGCTCGCTATTATTTTCCAGCATCTCCAGTAAATCGCCTGTGATCATTTACAACCGTGTGCCTGATGACTTTCAAACAGAAGTGGTCGGAGAGGATGGGCTTCTCTGAGGAGGCATCAATCTTTGCTGCAGGAGCCAAGGCTTCTGCGGCTGCCATCAAACAACAAGACTTTTCAGGGACAAAAATAGGGCTGAGGGGGAAATTGACATTTCAGCCAGCTGAGGAAGGTGCACCCAAGCCAGAGAGAGCTAGAACGATTCTGATCAATGCCTTGAGATCAAGAGGGAATAGCAAAAGGGAGGGGAGGAAAGGAAGCAGGCTTAGAAATGCGTTTCTTCAATCAGCAATGGATTTACTGGAAAGAACAAATGTAACACGAGAAGCTGAGAATATCCTACATAAACCCTTCCTGCTTTCAATCCACAGAGGAAGCGTGTCTGTTTCAGGTTCTTCCAGACAGCTCGGTTTCTTCCCAGATTGTTTATTGTTGTGGCAGGACAGGGAGGGACTCTCTCTTAAGGCCCACTAGCTGATTGTGGAGACTTACCTGAGACTCAGCCAAAGTGGACCCCTTTATACCAAACAAATAAAACAAAAGGCCAGCACTAGCCAAACCCGTATCTGGCAAACACTGTTTAAATATAATCCCCAATGGGAAAAACATCGCTTATAACTGCAGCTTCAAATAATGCCAGGGTGGGCACCGAGCAAATAATACTTTGATTAGGGCCAACTCAGCTCCTATTTTTTTAAAAAAAAATCTCATTTTTTAAAAAAATAAAAATCTGATGAGCAGTTAAACAAAGTGACATCCTCCTTTATTATCCTCATTTTCAACATTTTTCTGCAACCACATAGACTCCATCACCACTCGTAGAAAATAAAGTGGAGAATAGATACAGCCCATATTTTTGTGAGGAAAACTATCTGCTTGCCCAGAAAATGACAAAGGGAAAATGAAGTATTTTTGGGGGGTGGGGGGTGGGGGGGGTGAGAGAACAAAGCAAACAAGTTCACAAGGTAGCCTTCTAATGATTAGTAATGCCATTTTATGAATACACAGAAGCTTCCCAGAGTCATTTTTTGTGAGCTGGGCATACATAAATATCTAAATAATAACTCTGCACAATAACTATCTTTAGAGAGTCTCTAATACACGCTCTCAAAATATCACCCTGGTAATTTTACAAGGCATAACATGAATCAAGAAAAAGAATTGTAAATATTTAGCCCTTTCTTTCCCTTTTTTACATTTTCTATTCCTGCTTATTGCACAGTGCAGGGGTGGTATTCCCTTACCTTCACTACTGGTTCGCAAAGGTGAGTGCAGGGCCTTCCGCTCATGTGCAGAGCATCAAAATGGGATGTGATGACATCTGGGTGGGTGGGCAGAGCCTCCCGTAGCCACCGCTACCAGTTCACTTAAACCAGATAGAACCGGCTGAATACCACCACTGGCACAGTGTCTTAATCTCTCCTTCTCCCTTTCTCCCTCTCTCTTTCTGTGTCTCTGTGTCTATCTATATCTATTATCTATCTGTTTATCTATCTATCCAACTATCTATCATGTCTGACATATATATCACTGCTAAAGCAGTTAAACAAACCAGGAAGTTTGTTTAACTTAATTGATTAGTGTTAAATTAATTGATTTGTTAGCGTTGCCCACAAACCAGGATGTTGGTTGCTTTCCAAAAAAAACAGAGGTCAAAGGAGACCTGGTCAGCAGATAACTGCAAATCCTTGCTCAATTGACCAGGTAGAATTCAGAGAAATTCTAATTAATCCTTTTGTGTGAAGTCTCTCAGTAAAACTATTTTTATATCCATGTCTATGACTTTATTCTGTGATTGCAGTTAATCAGGTACCTTTTAGCAGAGCATTCTGGAGATAATGCAGTATAACCAAATCGTTACATAGATCCACGATGGCGAACCTACGGCACACAAGCCGTCACCCGTTGCTCTTCTAGTGAGATTGGCAAAGATGTTTAAAGATAAGTCAGCTAAATGTTGGAAATGCCACCAGATACTTGGGTCATATTATCATATGTGGTGGACATGTGTAGAAGCAAAACAATATTGGATAAAAATACAAATGTGGCTGGAAAATGTGCACCGGCGACTACTCTTCCGGTTTCTGGAACTCCCGTGTACATGAAGACCAGCTGGCCAGCACGCCGGAACATGGAAGAGCAACGGGTGATGGCTCATGTGCCCGGGGAGATGACTCTGTGTGCCACTTCTAGCACGTGTGCCATAGGTTCGCCATCATGGGTCTAGGCTCTAGGGCAAAGAGAAAACTCTGGTGTTGCATGAAGTTCTGAGCAAAGGCTTATCATTTCTCTATTTCCATATCAAGAACCAATTGGATATAGCAGTTAAGGCATCAGACTAGAAACAGTGAGACTGGGAGCTCCTTAGGCATAAAGCCATCTGGGTGACCTTGGGCCTAGTCCTTCTCTCTCACCCCTAGGCAGCAGTCAATGGCAAAGCTCTTATAAAATCTTGTCAGGAAGACTTCAGGGAGTTGTCTAGACTGTCAGCAAGAGTATTATGTGTATGTCAAAATCTGAAAAATGGTGGGCAGAGCATTGCAATCAATTTTGCCTATGTGTGTGACACTTAGTGTGGCTTTTATTCCCATTTTACAGATTTTGATGCCCCAAGATACTTATACGGGACCACCTTACGGGACCGCCTTCTGCCACCGATAGCCTCCCACCGGCCAGTATGCTCCCACAGAGAGGGACTCCTCAGGGTGCTGTCGGCCAGACAATGTCGGCTGGCGACCCCCAGGGGGAGGGCCTTCTCTGTGGCAGCACCTGTCCTTTGGAACGACCTGCCCGTAGAATGCGTAGGATCCCAGATCTCTGTGCTTTTCGCCATGCCCTTAAAACTTTTTTATTTCATCAAGCTGGACTGGCTTAACCCCCCCCCCCTTTAGATATTTTTAATTGTTAATTGATTTTAGTTGGGGTGTTTTAAATTTATTGGGCCAAAATTTCATTCTTTTAAAAAAAATTTTTTTTTAATTTTGTATGTGATGTTTTTATTCTTGGCTGTTCACCGCCCTGAGTCCAGTGGGAGAAGGGCGGTATAAAAATCTAATGAAATAAATAAAAATAAATAAATAAATTAAAAAAAGGAGATGGAGATTGGACATGGAGATGGAGATGGGGAGAGAGAGAGAGAGAGATGATAGATAGATAGATAGATAGATAGATAGATAGATAGATAGATAGAT
>WNWU01000034.1:1254951-1282711 GCA_012654045.1 Ptyas mucosa | reverse complement strand
GATAGATAGATAGATAGATAGATAGATAGATAGATAGATAGATAGATAGATATAGATGAGAGAGAGAGACAGAGAATGGATTGATGGAGGGAGGGAGGGAGGGACATGGAGATGGGATGTAGAGAGAGGGATGATAAATTAGATAGATGAGAGAGAGAAAGAGACAGACAGACAGACAGACAGACGAGAGATATATAAATACATTTTCAATTCACAGTAAGTAGCACTGAACACAATGAGGCCATCTTCTGAGTAGAAATCCATAAGATTGTTATTAGGATATTACCTTTTTCCTAACAAGATGATGCCATTTGTATGTTTTGCCTTAAGAATCAACATATCTGACAATCTAGTCCTCCTCAGAAGTCCAGCTCTGACTTCAGTCATCTTATTCTTAGATAAATGGGTGGAAGATTGCAACCTTGGGAGATTGGTCCAATTTTTTTTTTACTTGATGGGCTTTCAGCTGTTGCAGCAAATCTAAGTAGGGTCATATTCTGGTGCAAAGTTGTTTATCAATTTCTTCATTTATCATGAGATGCATCCCAAATTATTCCCTTCTATTTCATATACTGTAGATAAAACTGTCTTAATTATGTGGCAAAGCCTAACCAGTCATTTACACAAATGGGCAAAAATGTACATCTTAATAAATAACTTGGGTTATTTATAGAACATAACTTTGGGCGGGGCGGGGAATCTAGCTTTGCACAACTGTCAAAAGGATATACAATAAATGCAATTAAATCTTATTCGGGCATAAATAGACATTAGAATGCAGCCATTAAAACAGTAAGATGTTTGAAAAGGCAGGTTAATGTGTTTGCCACGGTTTCCATAGTTGTGTTGTTTTTAAAAAATATTCATCCTATGTAGAACTTATGATTTTGCAGTTCTTTTTATTGCTATTGTTTGGCTTTTAAAAACAGGCTGGTTCTAATTAACCTGGTCATTCCAACTAGCGCTGCTTTATTTGAGCAGTACAGACAATGAGAATTTTTATAGCTACACAATCACACATCATTCCAAACAGAATACAGAGTTGGAGGGGACTATGGAGGTCTTCTAATCCAAACCTCTATTTGAACAGGAGACCCTACCATTCCAGACAAATGGCTGTCTAATCTCATATTAAAAACCTCCAGTGATGGAGCACCCACAACCTATGGAGGCAAGTCATTCTCACTGTTAGGAAATATCTCCTTAGTTCTATTACTTCTTGTCTTGCTCTTTGCTGCTTTGGAGAATAGATGAAACCCCCCTCTTCTCTGGGATAGCCTCTCAAATATCAGAAGACTACAATCATGTGACTCCTAGTCCTTCTCTTTGTTATACTACACATACCCAGTTCAAGGGGTGGAATGCTCCCGGTTCAGACCGGATTGCCCAATCCGGAAGTGATGGCAGCGGGTGATTCGGAGAACCGGTAGCAAAAATCCCTGCCACACCCCCCCACCTCCCCGCCATGCCCAGCTGAGCTGCGCGATCATCAGAGCCTTTTTTTTTTTACTTTTAAAAACATTTTTTCTACAACCTCTTCAGCCGAAAAAATGCTTTTAAAAGTTTTTTTTAAAAAAGCCTCTGATGATCACGCAGCTCAGCTGGGATCATCAGAAGCTTTTAAAAGCAGTTTTTTCTGCAACCTCTTCGGCTGAAGAGGTTATAGAAAAAAATGCCATTAAAGCCTCTGACGATCCCAGCTGAGTTGCCTGATAGTCAGAAGCTTTTAAAAGCAGCATTTTCTGCAACCTCTTAAGATTGTAGAAAAAATGCTTTTAAAAGTTAAAAAAAAAAAGTTGGCCATGCCCACCCAGTCACATTACCCACCACCACCAAGCCACGCCCACAGAACCAGTAGTAACAAATTTTACATTTCACTACTGCGCAGTTTCCATAATTGATTGGATTTATGATTTAGCTTCCAGACCAATTATCATCTTGGTTGATCTTCTCTGCACACTTTCTAGGTTCTCAGCATCTTGTTTGCATCATCGAGACCAGAAATGGACACAGTATTCTAAGTGTGGTTTCACTAGTGTGATATAAAGTTGCATTGTCACATATCACAATTTTGATACTGCCTTTTTGGAGCAGCTGCAGGGCGCTGCTGGCTGCTGGTTGTCCTAGTGGACAACTTGCTTACATGTTTGTCCACTGGGAGACATTGATCCCTCTCATGGCCACTGCTGTTGACAAGTCCACTCTATTTCACAGTGTCTATCAGTTGCAGTTAATTACAAGTCAGATGACTCCCATTCCTGTCCACCATGCTTCCTGGGAAATCTGGGAACTGTAATGCCAACCAGCACCAATCAAAAGTCAGGATGGCAATGGCCACAATGCAATTGAAAGTCCACCATTTTGTATTTATGTGCAACGTTGATACACATACAAAATGAACAGATCTCAACTGTGTTGATACAACAGTCACATTTACTTTTGACTTCCCTCCCAAGTGCCACTTAGGAGAGATGTTCCTGATGGGCACTAGAAGAAGCCAAGGAGAAAAGCAGGATTGTGCTTTTATCACAATGCAGGCTCCACCCCTTCATAATACAAGTTCCATTCCTTTTGTGCAGGCATTGTGACATTTCGTGCTTGGATGAAAGGGGTGTAGCTTGTGCCATGATGGGAGCAACATGGCTTTCATCCTTTTGATAAAAAACATTGGGTCCTGCAGATCCTTCTGCCATAAATGATAGTTAGTGAGTCATCTTCCATCAGCATTTAGAAACATGCATAGATAAGCCCTCTCTCCTTTCAATTTATATGAACAGCTTTCAGTCTAAGGATATTCTTTCAATACGCTGATAATAAAGGAGTATCTACAAGTTTTAGTTATTAAACCTTCAAATAATATTCTACATATTCTCAGTTCTCCCTTTATGTTAACTTGTTAGTGAAAGCTCTGTAGCTGAAACTACATAATTTCCATTGAGTATCTTTCTTCAATCATTTCTCCCTAGTCTTTCTGCACTGTAATAAGCTAGGAATAACACTGGTGGGAGAGAGATCTAAAAAGGGGGCTTTTCTTTAACAAATATCTCATCAAAATTTACATCTCAAAATGGGTTTTGCAGCAACGTACCAGCTGTTATGTGCCTAGATTTTTTTTTATAACTTATTAATATGCCAATCAGATTCTCATAATCAGGGATAAGAGCCATTAGTCTCAAAATTTGAGCACTGTTATTAAGAAAGGAATTTTTAGCTCAGATTTTTGTAAAAAAACGTAATTTCTGTGGTCCCCACAGCCATTTTAGGAATCATCATTCATCTTGGGCTCTTACAAAAATGATGCATTTCTGAGGCACAGAATTATGGAAATGGCAGATCCATGTAGCCTTTTAATTCAATCGCGTCCTTGATGCAGGAAATCAAGGATGAGGACAGTTCTGAAGATCGGTAGGGTGAGCTCATTCATTCCCCCAAAATGACTGGTTCCATTTAGTGCCAGAGAAATAATTCTCATTAACTGAAATAAAAAAAGAAGTTGTCTTTAAATTCTTTCAGAGGAGAAAAGAAGAGATTTGCATGATTGATGTAAATCAATCCTCCTAATGAATGTGGTTCTTCGTGCATTATGAGGATATCCTGTCTTCCAACCAGCAATCTGCAACCTCTTTGAAGTTCTTTTTCCAGGGTTCAGTCTTCATATGATGTTATGAACAGAGGCCTCCACCACCAGCCATGAAATTGTCAAAATCATGAAGTTACTCTACAAACTCTACATGTATGTCACATGACACAGTAATTTGAAGAAGTTTAGATATATCATCTCTAAACTGAACTAAACATCTGAACAAGGAGCGATTCAACATGGAAATAAGGAGAAATTTTCTGACAGTGAGAACAATCAACCAATGGAACAGCTTGCCTTCAGAACTTGTGGGAGCTTCATCACTGGAAGCTTTCAAGAAGAGACTGGACTGTCATCTGTCAAAAATGGACTAGATGTTGGACTAGACTAGATGTTGGACTAAAATGGACTAAATGTTGGATTAGACTAGATGTTGGACTAGGGTTGGATTAGATGACCTACAAGGTTCCTTCCAACTCTGTTAATCTGTATCTGTATCCATCAGTGGCGGGTTGCCCTGGTTCAGACCGGTTCGCAAGAACCGGTAGTAAAACTGGCGGGAGACCCCGCCCACCACCCCAGATGTCATCAACGGCGATCTGCACATGCTTCGCTTGCTCACGCGCGTGTTCCCATTACGAACCAGTAGTAATGGTAAGTAGAACGCACCCCTGGTATCATCCAATTTCTTCATCCATAAATTAAGTGGGATATTCTGAAAGGCCACGTGTGCCTTACTCTAGATTGATTGTCAGCTGGGTTTTGTAATTGCTCTTACAGTTAAGGAATGCATTTTACTGATCAACAGGAATGGGTTGAATTTTGGAAGAATGGCTTTTGCTCTTTGGCCCTGGCCTTGATCTGATACACGGGGTGATCCTGTAAAACACGAGGCCAATAAGGGTTTAGATATTACAGGACTGCATTGCTAAGCAGCAAAACTTTATATCTAGGAATTACCAGTACAAGATATTCCAGTCCTACATGATTGGGCACAAACCTGGCTGGAGGTTTTGAATGATCTAATTAGTACAAATTGGGATTTAGGATTCTATTGTGGCAATATGTTGGTTCTAACAGATGTTTAGACTATGTTGAGAGTCACTTTGTATTCACCTTTCATCAAGCCATCTTGGTTGCTGCAGTGATATGACATAGTCTTTTGGCCAGAAAGTAAAATCCAGATTGCTACAGCAGTTTTGGAATGGGATGAATGTTTTGCAAAAAAGCAAACATTTTGCAGGTTTTCCCTATGATCATGCATCCAGACCAGATGTTTTATAGCTTGCTGTTTAGCTAGCCTATTATGTTTTTGTGTATGCTCGAAGTATGTAGTATTAAAGACCTGCCATGTTATTTGGGCCCATGAAGTATAAAAATCCACAAGTACTTTCCCCAATTCAGCAGGAAAAAAGTACAATAATTACAAACAAGACATCTGCTGCTTGAGATGACTGTCTCATTTTCTCTTATGATATTGGTAGTCCTATTTAGTAGATGGCTTTATGAGTATATTATTACAAGTTTTACTATGTACTTTCCATATATATGGTTTTAGTTCCTAGATTATCTATCTATCTATCTATCTATCTATCTATCTATCTATCTATCTATCTACCTACCTACCTACCTACCTACCTCTACCTCTACCTCTACCTATCCTATCTATCTCTATATCTATCACCCATCCATCCATCTGTCTGTCTGTCTATCTTTATTTCTGTCTATCTACTGCTACCCCATCTATCTATCTATCTATCTATCTATCTATCTATCTATCTATCTATCTATCATCTATCTATCTATCTATCTATCTATCTATCTATCTATCTATCTCTGTATCTGTATCTGTATCTGTATCTGTATCTGTATCTATATCTATCATCTATCTATCATCTATCTATCTATCTATCTATCTATCTATCTATCTCTATCTCTATCCATCTACCTCTACCTCTACCTATCCTATCTGTCTCTATATCTATCTATCATCCATCTGTCTGTCTGTCTATCATCTATCTATCTATCTCTATCTATCTATCTTTATCTCTATCTATCTATCTATCTATCTATCTTTATCTCTATCTATCTATATCTATATCTATATCTATCTATCTATCTATCTATCTATCTATCTATCTATCTCTATATCTATCTATCTATCTATCTATCTATCTATCTATCTATCTATCTATCTCTATATCTATCTATCCACACACCTTATGCCATGGATTTATCTGCTGCACTCAAGAGCATATAAGAAAGATAAAGAGATACATAGAGAATCTGAAACCCACCCAAAGTAGTTTGCAGGGGCAGAAGGGTTTATTCTGAAAGATTTCAGCTTCTGCAGCTTAAGCTTCTAAGAAAACCTGACAAGGGTTTTTCTTAGAAGCCTAAGAACAAAAGATGGTTCCCATGGCATTCAAGAGGAAAAATACCAGAAGGTATGAGAAGAATACCAAGATTTTGAGTTGGGAAGATAGGTATGGTTGGGATAGTTAGGTGAGTGAAGGTTTTAGTTCAGAAAATAAACAATAACAAAGAATAAGCAGGACTCTTTATTATTATTATTATTATTCTCCTTGTTATAATGGTGCAAAGTTTTAAATGCTCTGGAAAGAAAACCTTGTATATTTTTTGACATATATAATAATTTATTGTTCATCCATATTAAAGAATACTGTAAGTCTGAATACATATATGTTTGAATAGTCCTTGACTTACAATCACAATTGAGGCTAAAATGTATGTTGTCAAGTGAGACATTTGTTAAGTGAATTTTGCCCCGTTTTCTTCTCATAGTTGTTAAGTGAATCACTGCAGTTGTTAGGTTTATAACACAGTTGTTAAGTGACTCTGGGTTCTCCATTGACTTTGCTTGTCAAAAGGCCGCAAAAGGTGATCACATGACCCCTGAACACTGCAACCATTATAAACATGAACCAATAACCAAGCATTTGAATTTTGATCACATGACTGTGATCAAATGATGCAATGGTTGTAACTGTAAAAAATGGTCATAAATCACTTTATTCAGTGTTGTTGTGACTTTGAATGGTCACCACAAATGAACTGTTGTAAAACAAGGACTATCTGTACCAGATTTTGGAGACCATCAAAACAAAAAGTATGTATATATTAATATATATTAGTATGGTTTCCATAAATGGTATACTATAGTTGAGAACAGAAAACTGAATTAGTTGCACCTTTGATCCAGTAAAGAGGAATTGATCCTTTGTTTCTATGACAACACACTACTTTGATGTATTTTAATCCATTAGATTCCTTCCAGTGGAATTAATTTTGTTGACCCAAAACTTCTCAGATACAACTGCAATAAGGATAGATTGAATAATATATCTACCTGGACCCAGCCAATAAAGTCCAGCTGAATCTTTTAGAATATTTAAACTAAACAACTGTGATATATATACATAAATCAAAGAATAGGATTTGCTGGCCATCATCATTATGGTCAATCAACAGGTACATTCACCATAATGATTACATCAAATCTCATTTAGATTTGCCCAACAGGATTTGTCATCTAATCTTCTGTAAGCAGATCCAGCCACATGAGGTTAAATTTAGTTGTGCGAACACAGATAAAAACAGAGTATACACTCTAGCCAGGCATCTGAATTGGAAGAGACAAGCAAAAGGTGTGAAAAACAGAGAAAGATGATGAAACTAGCAAGATGAATGTTTCTTGATGTTCAGAAGAACAGATTCCTTTGTTGATCTCTCTCCCCTCTCCCCTTGACAATCCCTCCCTGAGTTATTTCTCAAGTGAGTGACTAACTTTCAAATAGTTAGGCAGATATTCTAAAAAGGAGAAAGAAAATCTGGGTATGATGACCACTGAGGCACAGAATTCTGAACTTCCTATTGGAAAAAATGTGTTTCTTCATTTCTGTCTTTGAGCTTCTTCTTGGAAAGGTAAAATATATCTATCATATGACAACATGATTTAATATACTGATATGCATATGGGAACAGTGAAAAAAAACCAGGAGGGGTTACTGTCAGGTTTGATTTTGCAAAAAGGTACTTTACAGATCAGTACTAATACCAGTGGTGAAATTTTTTTACTACCGGTTCTGTGGGCGTGGCTTGGTGGGCGTGGCTTGGTGGGCATGGCAGGGAAAAAATACTGCAAAATCCCCATTCCCTCCCCACTCCTGGGGGAAGGATATTGCAAAATCTTCATCCCCACCCCACGCTGGGGACCAGTCAGAGATGGCATTTGCCGGTTCTCCAAACTACTCAAAATTTCCACTACCAGTTCTCCAGAACCTATCAAAACCTGCTGGATTTCACCCCTGACTAATACTCCTGTGATTAGCAGGACTTCCAGGCAGAGACCTGTAATAAGGTCACTGAGAAGCAAGGTGAATAGGAGGAAGTGAATTTTCAATTTTCTGTGCGTGTGAATGACACAGAGCATTATATTGAATTGTCTTGTAATGCATAAATCTATTTTGCTATTTGCTCATTCCCGTTCTATATCTACGAATAGAATTATGGAGTAGGCCCCACCAGGTTCATCTAGTCCAGGGGTGTCAAACTCAAAGCCCAGGGGCCAGATCCTGCCCACAGGGTGCTTAGATTTGGCCCGCAGGGCTGCCCTAGAAACAGCGAAGGACCTGCCTGTGGTGCCTCTGCCAGTGAAAACAGAGCTTTGTTTTTCTTCTGGCAGAGGATTGCAGGAGGCTGTCCTCTGAAAACAGAGCTGGTGAGGGCCACGGATGGCCCTCCAGAGCTCCGTTTTCACTGGCAGAGAGTTGCAACCCTGATGTGGCCCTCAATGAAATCGAGTTTGACACCCCTGATCTAGTCGAACCCTCTGCAATGTGCAAGAAAAGCAATTGAACTACCCTGCAGAGGTGGCTGTCCACCTACTTCCTGAAACCTCCAAGGTCAGAGACCTTCATCTTCAGGAGGTAGATTCTTCCAGTGTTGTGCAGATATTTTCCCATACAGACACAGAACATACACACCTACAGGAAAAACAATATGCAAAAGCCAGTTTAGTCTAGTGGTTAAGGTGCTGGACTAGGAACCAGGAAACTGAGTTGTATAATCCCATTTTAGGCATGAAAGGCACTGGGGTGACTTTGGGCCAGTCACTCTTTCTCAGCCCAACCCCTCTGCCCAGAATTGTTGCTGTGGGGAAAATAGGCAGAAGAAAGAGTATTGTGTAGTTTGCCAGCTTGAGTTATTTATAAAGTAATAAAGGTGGGATAAAAATCTAACAAATAAATAAATAAAACCAAATTCACAAAGAAGCACAGTAGTGCACCTGCATCCGATGAATTAATTCCAAACAAGAAAATATAATAACTAAAATCCTCTGATATGTCTGAACAATGATCTTAGGTCTCTTTTCTCAACCCCTTTTTCTCAAGAACAAGCATCCAAAGTTCTTCAGCCTGTCCCCATAAGGCTTGGTCTCAAATCCCTGCATTAAGAAGCATCAAAGAATAAACCTGCATACACTAAGAGGCCTTTGAATTTCCGGCTCTAGACTATCAAATACATCCAGCTCTATAACAATAGCAGGAAATAAAAATATCTTTGCCTTTCCATGAAAAAAAAGTAACAAGGATGATTTTATATGAAAAGGCTCAATTCTGATAATTAAAGCAAAATATTTAGTCACTGGTACCTTTAGATTTTTTAAAAATATTAGAGTACATTTAGATATTTAGATCAGAGGTGGTATTCAGCAGATTCTGACCAGTTCTGGAGAACCGGTAGCGGAAATTTTGAGTAGTTCGGAAAACCAGTAAATACCCCCTCTGACTGGCCCCGTCCCCATGTATTCTCTGCCTCCCAAGTACCAGCTGATCAGGAGGAAATGGGGATTTTGCAGTAGCCTTCCCCTGGAGTGGGGTGGGAATGGAGATTTTACAGTACCCTTCCCCTGCCATGCCCACCAAGCCATGCTACGCCCACCAAGCCACGCCCACAGAACCAGTAGTAAAAAAAATTGAATCCCACCACTGATTTAGATACAATAGATGATTAACAGATCAATCATATATTGTAGATCAGTTTATGATTGATCTACAGTGCAACCACTTGGCTTCAACGAGCAGACCTCAGGTTCTAGTAAAAAATATAAAATAGATCCAACAGTCTTGATCCATATTTGTCTTGTACAAAATGAAGCATTTTGTCAACCTATTTCATTGCATGAATTCAACAAGGGGAATTCCACATGGAGTTTTGATAACAGTTCAGAATCAGCTCGGGACCTAATAATCTCACAATGACAATAAATTAAGGCATGCATCAATTAACTGTCTCTATCTTTTTCTCTACCTGTGCCTCTTTTATCTCTACCTCTGTCTCTCATTTTTATTATCATCTCCATCTCTAACTGTATCTAGTTCTAGTTCTATCTCTATCATACCCATCTCTATCTCATACGTTTTGTGGTTCTTTCACAAGAGAAATACCTGCAGCATCTAGTAATTAGAAAACATATCAGCTCCAACGTAATGAATGTATTCTTCCAAATGTGCGCTCCTTGCTAAGCTAGAGTTCCTACCTTCACCTCTTTTCATTCAAGGAGTCCACATTCAAAACAATGAGTATGAATAATTCATGTAATGTAACTCCTCCCACTTAATCACAGTATATGTTAGTATTTTGTTTGACAGACGTAGATGTCTGCGATGGCTGAATTGCTGGTTTGAAGATATTAAAGAAGTTTTATGTCTAGGCTGAATCTAAGCAAAAACGCTGTTTGGATAATATATATTATCCTGGAAATTTATAGAGATAGAGATATGTTTGGCAGCTTTTTACAATTCCTTGGCCTATAATCGTAATGGAGATCTGCATCGCAGCTAAAATACAAACAGATGCTCTTGGTTATTTTGCTACCCATTTAAAGTTAGTAAACCAGATAGCTACAACGCAAGGTTTCATCAGACAAAATACAATCTTGAAGTTCTTTCCAGAGTAGAAGTATGCATGAAAGCTTAATATATAAGCATGAAAGCAATTGGAGAAGGGTGTCATATCTGATACAGCTACTGTTAAACCCAATTATGACAGCAAATCAGAAATTTTGCCAGACAGACAGCCTTTGTTTCAAGCAAGGACAGGTGATCTGTGGCCTCCGGTATTGTGCACACAGTCCTGTTCTTTGTGTGGGCAGCGAAAGTAGGACTGTAAAGTCTTTGCAAGCTACCATTTCTTTCTCAAGTACCTACCCAATCCAATTCTTTAGGGTGGTCAAGAGATTATTGTCATCTGCTCTGCAAAAGCTGACACTGGAGCCCTTGAAGGCCTGCTGTGACAGATTAGCAAGGCGTATTGTGGATAAAGAATGCATGCCAATTTGAATACTGGTTTTGATACGTCTAGCACAATTCTAATTCCACGTGCTCAGTTTCAATTTATGAGGCTGGGAAAATGCATAAGATGCTTATACTTCTGCGCTGCTAAATACTGCTTTGGGCTCTTCCTATCTTAGTTTCTCTGAAATGGCCAAACAAGATTGGCAGCATTGATCCAGGGAGCAGGGCCGTTTTTCTTATGGTATGGAGCAGGACCATTGGCCTTAAAAGAGACAGTGACATATCTGCTATTGAAAAAGTGGGTCGCGAAGCCATAGGATTTTACCAACTACTGCACTATTACAAATACTCCTGTATGTGAGGGTGCTTGAGGAACAGACACCCATGTGATTGCAAATGTTTTTGAAGGAAATACTTAGAACTTTTCCAGATTTGGGTTTAGGATTAGATCACCTTGATAAACTCTATCACCCCTGAGGAAGAGCATGAGTTTGATCATTTGATCTTAGCAGCTTTTGATATCATCATTGTTCTTAATGGGAAAAAATGCCCCCTCAGAAAGTTCAATTACATCATTGAGAGCAGCAGTCACCAACCGGTGGTCCATGGTGGTCCACCAGTGGTCCATGAGAAAATTTTTGGTGGTCCCCAGAAAAATTATTTGCATTTTTTTATATTGCACTAAATCACAAGTTCCAGTGGGATTGCATCATGGCCTGGAACTGGCTGACCCTCTCAGCCCACTGAGCTTCCAGGTGGCTGTACCTGGCCTTGCACTCCTGCAGGTCTTCCCTCTGCTTGGAAAGCCTATGCTTGTAGTCCTCAGTGAGGTGATTCTGCTGAGCCTCCTTCTCGGTCAGATCCAATTTGAACTGAGCTGTTTTGCCAACTCTTTCTCCTGGTGGCTGCTTAGCTCCAACAACTGCTTCCTGTTGGGGGCCCTAAGGAGCCTGGACAGGCAGGCGAGGAGTGGCTGGAAGGGGTGGGGCAAGTAGAGGCTGGAGAGGCGCCCCTTGACATGAGTGACATCGAGTTGGCCACGCCCACCCAGTCACATGACCACCTAGCCACCCAGACAGTCATTAGGCAGATCATATTAGTGGTCCGCAGGATTTAAAATTATGAATTTAGTGGTCCCTGAGGTCTGAAAGGTTGGTGACCCCTGATTTAGAGGTTTCCTTAGTGTCCTCAGTGTCAGTGGCCCCACATGCCCATTATTAAATCAAATAAAACCTTACCTGGATAAAGCAGGAAAAGCCCTACCTACTACAGTATCCTCCATACAATACCTTACACATGTTAAGGTTACTGTCATGTAATCCACAGCTAGAAGCTACAGTTGGTGCAAAACATGGTAGCCAAGTTGCTGAGCCCAGTGCCTGTTGTGTATATGTAACACATTTATTGAGGCATCCCAAAGGTGCTTTTTTTCAAGAGGCAACTGGACTTTCTTGTTTTTCTTTGAAGACATTTCATTTCTCATCCAAGAAGCTTCTTCAGCTCATTGGATCTTCAAACTTCTTGGATGAGAAGCGAAATGTCTTCCAAAAAAACCCAGAAAGTCCAGAAAAAAGCACCTTTGGACAACCATGACCTGGATGACTGAGAATCTCCATAGACATTTATTGAGACAATTGCACTGGCTATCCATTAGCTATTTGAACCAGGGCAAAAATTCTGCTTTCGATGTATTAATTTATCAATTTGGTGCCAGGATATGGGATGAGCGCCTTCACTAACAACACAGAGGAAATTCCTAATGCACGGGCCATCTTTCAGTCACATTTAATTGGCCTTTCTCTGGTGGTGTCTAACCCCTAGTACTCTCTGTCTCATAAAATGTGCAAGCTATGTACTGCTATATCTTTTAGGCATCAATGGTACTAAAGATCAATGTCTGTAGCTAGGCCTTCCCTATATGAATCATCTTCCTTTTCCTTCCTTTCTCCCATCACCATTTTTTATTGTACAAATCAAATCAAGTCAAACCTTTATTGTAAAAGGTTTTTAAAATTGTTTTTAATTTATTAAGTTTTATTGTGCATTTTATATTTTAAACTCATTCTAGATCAGGGGTATCAAACTCACGGCCCGTGAGCCAGATGTGTCACACGCTGGCCACGCCCATGCCCGGTTTCGTGAAGGAGAAAAAAGTCACATGATGCCACTATGAGGACATGAGTTTGACACCCTTGTTCTAGATTATTTCATATGCAAAAAAACATCAAAATACATTAAACAATAATGTAAATATGATTAATTAATGCAATGATTTGATAATCCTGTTTCATAATGTCAAAACTCTTATTATGCAAAACTAAATCTATTTTCTAGTAATATGGTCTGTTATGACCAGGTGGCATTGCCTAAACCTGTATTTTTAAATTACTTCTATCTCTTAACAAAAGCCGATATTTAACCTACTTTAATTTCATATTATTCACCTGATTCAATTATAACCACCCCAGTAAAGAATTGCACTCAGGTTAGAAGCACTGAGGAGCTTCTGGGTTGAAAGGATAAGCCAGTGACATCACAGTTGCCCGGGAGATGCCCAGTTGGGGCTCCTTTCGTGTCCCCTGACAGAGCTGGAGTGAAGGGCAGGAGCTCAATCCTGCCCCAGGACAGCACTTGAGTCTTGAATGCAGGCTTGCTAACTTCCAGCCCAGCATCCTAACCAAACGAGCCAGATCCATTGTAAAAAATGTTTTTACAGAACCATCTATAGCACTGAAATTAGATTTTTAAAATATATGAAAACAAAACTTGATATGAAAAAGCATCTGCAACCTATGGCAGAAATGGCAGAACTAGTGAAAGAAGAACTTAATGATGTTGAACAAGGGATCTCTGAAGACAGCTCAGAATATTTTAGCGAATGGTGAAATACAAACTTGAGACACTTTGTGAATTTAAAATGTGTATAGTAGTCCTTGACTTACAACCACAACTGGGACCAGAATTTCCATTGCTAAGCAAGGCAATTGTTAAGTGAATCATGCCTGATTTTATGACCATTTTTGCCATGGTTGTTAAGTTAATCACTGCAGTTGTTAAATGAATCACACAGTCATTAACTAAATCTAGCTTCTCTCATTGACTTTGCTTGTGGTAAGCCAGCTGAGAAGTTGTAAACAGCAATCAGTTGCAAAGTGTCTGGATTTTAAACACACGACCTTGGAGATGCTTGCGACAATTGTAAGTGTGAGAACTGGTTCTAAGTCACTTTTTTCAGTGCTGTTATAATTTCAAACAGTCACTAAATGAATGGTTGTAAGTTGAGGACCACCCGTACTAGAAACTTGTCTCATATATGCTTGTTGTTGTTAGTTGCTAAGTCATGTCCGACACATTGCGACCCCATGGACAATGTTCCTCCAGACCTTCCTGTCCTCTACCATCCCCTGGAGTCCATTTAAGCTCATGACTCCATCCAGCCACCTCGTTCTGTGTCGACCTCTTCTTCCTTTGCCCTCAATCTTTCCCAGCATTAGGCTCTTCTCCAGTGAGTCCATCCTTCCATCCATCCATCCATCCATCACTTCTCCGGTGAGTCCATCCATATAAACATACATGCTTATGTCTACATAATAACATTGGACAACCTTTTAGTAGTAAACAGCCATAGTTACAAAGTGGAGAGGACTACTTATGTACTGCATATCATGGGAGCTAAGCTATTAGGGTTTTCAGGTCTTAGATTTTATACAATACTACATTCCTCATGGGTCTTCAGAAGAGCAGGAATCTGTGCTGTAATCAGAGGACTCCCCGGGCTGCAAAAAAGAATCTTAGTTCTATGAGGGTATGTCCCCATTTGTAGAAAATGTTCATTTGGATAACATATCGATACAGAAGCCTGAGCCTGCCTGGGTCAGTATGATAAAGATAAAGGAATCCCTGTGGATTTTACTCCGCTCTCGTTGCCGACTATAGAGGGTGTTGTTCATCTCCGTTTCAAGGCCTTTGAGCCAGCACTGTCCAAAGACAATTCCATGGTCCTGTTAGCCAGCATGATGTCATGGAACGCTGTTCCCATCCCACCAAAGTGGTATCTATTTATCTATTCACATTTGCATGCTTTCAAACTGCTAGGTTGGGAAGAGCCGGGGTGAGGACGAGGGCTCACCCTGTCACGTGGCGCTCAGGTCTCGAACCTGGGCTGCTGGAATGAGACATCCCCCCCCCACTCCCAAATCCACAGAGTACCATCCAGTTACATTTAAGTATTTATTCAGAGTTAAAATCAGCCTGTGCTATATAAGCCCAAAAGACAACTCTAACTCTCCATGGGCCACAGACACAGGAGCGTAAAACAGTGCTGTACCAATGGGTTTTCTCATACTACGTTGCTTTTATTTTCAAAGTATGCATGCATACACACATAGAAATAGACAGAGCAAAGAGAAATGGTGCATGAAAGGATGTGGTATGGAGTAAGATTTCTTCCACTTTGGTGGGTCTGAGCCCAATCAGGCCACTATGGACCTTTCCTGTTTTATTTTCCTAAACTATCAACCGCAAGAAAAAAGAACAGGAAGGCTGGAATTCAAACTAAAACAGCTGCTCCCAATAGCAGCTCTCAAACCAGCTTTAGTTTCTTTTGATCGGCCGCCACTAGATCACCAAATAAGTCATTTACCAAGGCAAAGCAGCAGACTCAGCCAGCTGGCTGTGGTTGTGCACAGTAGGGCCTTCATTTAATTATCTGAGTATAAGGGTGGGTGGATGGGTGGATTACGGGCATCCATATCTATTAGTATGAAGACAGATGAACTAAGAAATTAGCTTTTGGATAAGACATTGAACTTAGTTGGTGGTCTTCTGCTAAGCTACTTTCGATGTTTGCCTGTTCCGTGAGGAGCTTTCTCATTGTGGCATCTTTCCGTCCTCTTCCTGAAATAAACTATCTTTGGTTGCCAAAATTCCAACTTGGGATAGAATGACTGGATAACACATCCAGGTGTAGTCTACTTTTTATACCATCTAAAAACCAGTTGCCAACTTGTAAGCGTTTCAAATAACAAAGCGACCGCCAGCTTCCTGCAGATTCAAATGTTCCCCAGTATGCACAGTACAACAGCATGACTAGGTTTAATGATTCTACAACAGTTAAGCATGGGGTGATGAATATGCCACTTTAGCCCAATTTCAAACAGTTGATTGCTACCAGTGTATCCATTTAATGCTTTAGTGGGCTTAAGATCCCATTTCTCAGTACAGGAGGCAACAATATCAGCAGATCTTCATTTTAGATTTGGTAGGGGTGGCAATCATATGTAAAATATATGTTGGGCTGTAGGGGAGACGGTTGCATAAAAAGAGGAGAGACCCAATGAACAGCTGCAATGCGAGGCATTAAATGTTCTGCTATTAGAGAGAGACTCAGACATGCTGCTTTCATTGCCTTCTTTCCAATTCTATTATGGTAACAAATGAAAAAGTAAAAAAGACTAGCACTAAAGGACCAACACAATTTCAGAAATATTTTTGGCATGTACAATACAGAGCTGAGAAAATGGCCGGATCTGAATGATGAGCAGCTTTACACTAAGCTCTCACTCGACAAGCAGCGACTAGTCACAACACAGCAATTATTCAACACACAGGAGATTTTCTCTAAACTTTTATCAATGCAACGTAGGAAGACAATGTGGTGCCCAGGGGCACTAGGATACCTAAGCATACCTCCTTGGGTGCTCTCAGCCTCTCTAACTGCCTGACTTTATTCTTTTAATGAAATATTAAAACATAAACAAATCTGACAATTAAAAATGGATGGACTCTTTTAATTAAGAACAATTAAATGTGAAACTGGCATGCCACAAAATGAAGCACAAGCTTCTAGCATCAGGGTACAATGTTTCTCAACCTCCGCTTTAAGATGTGTAGACTTCAACTCCCAGAATTCTCCAGTCAGCATGGGAGTTGGAGTTCCAGTTAGAGTTGGGGAATTCTGGGAGCTGTAGTTGAAGTCCTTTGAATCTTAAAGGTTGAGAAACATTGATCTACAAGGATGCCTCTGGGTTTGTTGGCATTCTGAGTTTGTCAGTAGGCCCTGTCAGTCAAGGAATTCAAGATGGCAGGGTCCAGGAGAAGGGCCTCCTTGCCATGGCCCTGTACACCTTACTCCCTAAGCTGAGATTGGTTCCCATCCTTCTTTCCTTCCACAGGACTCTGAAAATCTGGCTCTGCCAGATGGCCTCAGAGCCTAATGGGGGAACATCACATTGGAGAGTGTTGTTGAATTAAGAGGCAATCCCACCACCCGCACACACATATATTCTGTTCCCTGCCTCCCCATCTTTTAACCATATCTTGATTGGGATTACTATTTGTACTTTTTAAAATATATTTGGATTTTTAATGTTGGAAGCCACTCAGAGTTGTTCACTATGAGATGGGTAGTAAATACATTAATAAGAAAATAAATAAAATCCTTTAACATATGCTGGGTGGGTAGAACCCAGGACCCCAAATTCTATTGCTAACCAGACAACATCAATATTGGTACCAATCTGCCTACCAGACAATATACAATAGCCATCAGTGTGATAAAAGGTGAAGATCAGATTCAGAAATAGGTGCAATGTTGCCCCTTCAACCCATCATAGCTTAGTATTAACAGCACCATTTATGATGGGGACCCAGCCCAGTCAGAAAACTTTGGCTTAACATTACGTCCTCTACTTTTCAATAGAGATGGTTTGCAAGTTATTTGCATTGCTGCCATGGTGGTGCAGTGGTTAGAATGCAGTATTGCAGGCTAACTCTGCTGACTGCCAGCAGTTTGATCCTGACCGGCTCAAGGTTGACTCAGCCTTCCATCCTTCCGAGGTTGGTAAAATATGGACCCAGATTGTTGGGGGCAATAGGCTGGCTCTGTAAATCGCTTAGGGAGGGCTGTAAAGCACTGTGAAGTAATATATATGTCTAAGTGCTATTGCTATTGCTGGTTTTCACTGGCAAATGAGATAGTGCCCACTTTATCAAAGTGCAGACCTCTGGTCTTGTCGTAACAGCAAAGAGACTCTACTGATTAATATCTAGCAGAAGCTCGCTGTAGGTTTCTTTTCACAACAAACCTGCAGAAGTATGACAGCTATTCCACGAATCACAAATGCTACCATGAATATAAGATCTTCTAAGCTTTGTCTGGGTTCTTGTAACATAAAACAAGATAGTCGATGTAGCCATTATATGAAAATACAACTCTCCCTCTGTTTTTCTTCTGGCAAGTCACAAATATCTTTCATCCTGTGTTCATGTTATAGTAATGAACCAGGAGAGTTTCTCTACTTTACATGGCTTTGCATTTTACCAAATTTGATCAGTGATGTCTCCAAAACTTCAACCCCGTTTCTTGCTTCTGTTGCATTGTCTTTCCTGCAGTGTCTTATATTAATTCTTTTGAAGAGATGAACACATTAAGAGAATCCCATATGCTCCCTCTAGAATGCTCTTTGGTGATGTATTTCTGATTCTCTACAAAGTATTAAGAAATTTTTATTTTCACCAGGTGATGGGAACATCTTTCTTCCTGCTTTTTCTATACAGATGCAGTTAAGTTGCTGGTGAGTAAAAGCACTCTAAAATCACATTGTGAAGAGTTGAGAATGGTATCAGCTGGCTACCTTTTTGTTAGTTTATCCCATTAGGTTAAAACTGCAAGGAAAAATGAGATAGCAGTTGATCTAATATCAACAGGCATTTGAATTTGGGGGAAAAAAATTGAAAGTAGGAAATGAGGACATTCCAGAGCAACTAAAAGTAATCGAACGATAAAATTCATTTCATAAATATAAGACAGTGCACCAAGCTAAGAAAAAAACCAGTGTACTTTGAATATTTGGATGGCAGTGTTGCCTTCGAGACTTCCAATGAACCCAACACTTTTGTCAGAATGCTAAACCAAGGGCCACATCATTGCAACACAGGCTCTCCCCTTATGTACTCTCATACAAGGCCACAATGTCTACTCAAAAGGGGAGGAGCTTGCAATGCTCATTTTACCCTCTGTCTCCTTGCCTCCAGGTAGATATCCATGTCGCCTGTCCCTACCCTGTGCATAGCAAACTAAAGCTCTTGAAATTGAAGTAAACCATACGGTTAAGTGGGCTTATTCTGAGTACAAATTGCATACTCTTTCAAAACTCTACACTTGCCCAAGGCCAGATGTTTGCAAAGGTGCTGGGTTTTGAAAGAGCCGCCTTCTCTCACTTTACCCCATACCTCCCACAAAACCACTGAAATCATGAGGTTTGATCAGGGGTTAATGCTCTTTCGAAACACGGCACCTCAGTAAACCCTGAGATTTATAAAAAATGCTATGTTTTGAAATAGCACTAAAGCCATTCTTGAAGCAACAGCTCCATGGGCTTAAGGAGCTGGCAAATAGACATGCCTTCTCCTGCTTTGTCACAAATAATAGGACAGGAGACCTGCTTCTACACTTGTCAGAACCTGCTGTTTCCTCAAACCTATTCAATATCTATTTAGCAAGATATACAGGGTTTTCAAGTTTTGATATGCATCATTATGTAGGAGAAGTAGGTTAGTCCCCTCTTAAAACTCACTACCTCTTCCAAATGATCCTTGTCCTTACCGGCAAATGGTTTTTCTGTCAGCTTTGGAAGCCATATTAGCACCAGAAGCTTCCACACTACCACCTTCTTGTGCTTGGGAAAGTAGGAGGGGGGATTTAGTAGAGGGTTTGTAATTAGACATAATAGCATTCTTCTTTTCAATCAAGGTTCCTGCATCTGGAGGAGGAGGAGTTGAAGTGGTGGCTCCCGGTGGGATGGATGGGGATTGGGCCATGTGATGGACTGAAGGCTGCAGGGGCTGGAATTTGGATGTTGATTTTCTGAGGGAAAACCCGGAACTCTCAGATTTGGGTTTTTCCAGATGTGCCAGTATACCTACTCTAATAAATTGGAACTTTGAGAAAATGCCTGTTTTGGAGTTTTTAATTGGAGTTGGGTTCTTCTGGAACACTGACATTTCCTTTGGTTGATGATATTGGAGGTAGAAGGTGGCAAAGCCAGAAGATTTAACCAACTACTTTGCTTAATACAACCTGCCTACCCAAATCAAGGCTCCATTTGTCAAGAGCCTTCCCCCCCCCCACCGCAAAAGGCTATAGATGCAAGATAGGGATCAACAATGGGGAATAGCCAGTTTTCTACCAAATCAGGGAGAGCTGCATAACATTTTAATTCAAAAGTGAGAAAAAATCCTTACATTTTAGAAAAAAATACTGCTGATGGAATGATTATACTCCACTCCCTTCCAATGCTACGGTGAGTTTTGGAAGAGATAGTTTTAAGAGGGGACTAATCCACCTCTCCCACATTGCGACACATATCAAATCTTGCCTGCCTTCCTAACAGATATTGAACATGGTTGAGGAAATAGCAAGTTCTGACAGGTGCAGAAGAAGATCTCATGTTCTTTGTGTCAAAGCAGGAGAAGACAGGTCTAACTGCCAACTCCCTAAGCCCACTGAGCAGTTGCTTCAAGCATGGTTTTAGTGTCTTTCAAAACATGGCACTTCTATGGCTCCAGGGCATTTCTGTAACCTCAATCTAGCTTGCATTTATCTTCCTTTAAAGCAGTTTGGTAGTCTCCAGATCTTCGGACTACAACTTCCACATGTATTTAGCAAAATGCATGACATGAACTGATAGGAAATATCACTTAAAAGTATCTAAAACGTTGAAATAATTAATTGCCATCGGGTTTCAGCACAGCATTTAGTCTGATAAATGCACAAAGGGAACTAGGCAGTGCCTGAACGCTAAAGAAAGTAAGCAAGTATCAAATGTTAAAGGAAGTTAAAACTTACAAGTCATTCTCAATGTTTAAGGAAGCTAATGATTCAGATCAAGAAATTAAAAACATGTCCATCACAACACGGAACTTTTCAATTCTATTATAGGCAAGTTCTCTGAATCCCCAAAAAGCAAACAGGAACTAAACATCCTGTTTCTGCAGAGGATTGCCACCTTGATCACTAGCCAATGTTATTTGGGGCATTTTATGGTGCTACATCACACCCTTTGCCATTTCTTTCTTTCTTTTTTTTTCAAATTGCAGAAGAAGAATTCTCTGAGGTTTGAGGGCAGGCCATGGCTGGTTTGAGGAAAGCTCTTCTCACTCACTCCTACATATTTGACAGCCAACCTTATCAATGATCCTATAATTTAATCCTTCTAGTCATCTAATTCGTTTCCTAATCTGTGCAACAAAAAAAAAAAGAGGGGGAGCAGTTTGCATGAGTAAAATGTTCCCAATTGTTGTCTCATCATCACTGGGGGTATAAGGTAGCTATCATTCTATTACAGTATTCCCCACTTCACCCTTCCAGAGAGGTTGTACAATGTAACCAACAATCCTGGTTGCTGTTAGTGAAAAATCTTCAGTTAGTGAATCCTGGCATCATACCATTGCCAAAGCTTTTAGTGGGAATTTATATCTGGCAAGAATTATGTTTTGGCAACGAAACAATTTTCCTGTTGCATCCTCAGTTCAGATTTTTTTTTTTCTGGGAAAACTCTATATAACAGAGGCAAATAGAATTCTATTACTCCAGGGGGTGGGGCTTGAACAGTGGAGAAATCCAATTTTTTTTTACTACCAGTTCTGTGGGCGTGGCTTGGTGGGTGTGGCAGGGGAAGGATACTGCAAAATCTCCATTCCCACCCCACTCCAGGGGAAGGATACTGCAAAATCCCCATTCCCTCCCCACTCCTGGGGGAAGAATATTGCAAAATCTCCATTTCCACCCCACTCTGGGGCCAGCCAGAGGTGGTATTTGCCGGTTCTCCAAACTACTCAAAATTTCCGCTACTGGTTCCCTGAACTGCTCAAAATTTCCGCTACCGGTTCTCCAGAACCTGTCAGAACCTGCTGGGTTTCACCCCTGGGCTTGAACTAAATAGTAATTTTCGCCTTCTCCTATTGGTCAGTTGGAGAGAATGTTGATGGCTCATAATGTTTCTGCCTGTTTTTGGCATTCTAGAGACAAGAAGAATGAAAGGAATCTCAGTGCTGACTTTAATGTGTTTTTAAGAGATTGGGGAATAAAAATGGGTTCATACGGAAGTGCTCTTGTTTAATCTTTGGATTTATTGGAAAATGTCTGAATCAACTAGTTTTAACTCTAGATTCAATTGTATTCATCTTCCCATCATTTACTAGTATGGTAAGTCACCAACTACATGCCATTCATAATGGTATTCTTAAAATAATAAAACAAAAAATCATGGGGGGGGGAGAAAACCTCAGGTTGAAAAAAAGTAAAATGTCCACCAAATTTTAAATGTGTTCTCAGTGAATTAAGTCTGTGAACAGATTAAGCAAAAATCTTTACTGAAGTAAAGAATAAAAAATTAACAAACATGAATGGATGAACTGCTGTTAACAAGATCATGCAAGCAAATATATAAAACAGTCTAACTTGCATGTAAATAATCATACTAGCCTTGATAGGAAAGAAATAGTGATCAGGTTGCAAAACAAAGGACTTTTGTGAATGTTGACAATAACGCACCTTGAACTAAACAGCACAGAGTAGTTAAAAGAAGTTAAAAGAAGCACTGCTGAGACCTGCAACTGAGGAACGGCAGAATTAATGTCTGTCTCAACGGCTATTCACTGGAGACACCATGGGAACATTTTAAAAAAGGAGAGATTACATTTGTTGAGCAAGCAGTGGCTATGTATTTATTACTCGATAACTTGAGATTATTTTGGATGATTTGGAGAAAAATATAATAGAACTATATTAAAAAAATAATAACCAGGCATTAAGATGAAATGCAAAAATTGCAAAACTCTCCAGGAAATTAAATTCATTGTTTGCTTTATGCATTTGCTCTATGGATGCATCCGTATGCTCTTTTTTCTTTCTTTTGGTGGGAGCAATGGACTGAAAATCTTGAAATTTAAAATCTTCCCCCTCCCAGCTGTTTTCCCCCTAAATTGATACATTTAGTCTTTAGACACATTTAAAGATGCTGAGCTTGTCATCTGGAAAGCTGACAGCCTGGGTTCGAAAGCCGAGCACTGCACAACGGAGTGAGTTTCCCTTCCTTCCCCAGCTCCTGCCCATCTAGCAGTTCGAAAGATGCAAATGCAAGTAGATGAATAGGTACTACTTTGATGGGAAAGTAACAGCATTCTGTGAGCCTTTGGTGTATAGCCATGTTGGCCACATGATCATGGAAAATGTCTTCGGACAATGCTGGCTCCTTCAGCCAAGAAACAGAGCACCTCGTACTAGAGTTGAATACAACTGAACAGGGAAACTTTTACCTTCAATTTGTATTGGCAACAATAATTAAGAACTGAAACTGTGAAACTCTCCCCATCCGTTTTTGCAAAACAGAGCCATATCCAACTCCTTAAAGTAGGGTAGGTAAAGGGAAAGGTTTTCTCCTGTCCTGTCATGTCTGACTCTAGGGCAGAGGTTCCCAATCTTTTCTATATCCAGCACCCCTAGAATGCTTCTGATAGATTCTTGCACTCCCTAAAAAATAAATAATTATATGCATACAATTATACATATACACTATAATTTTGAAACTTATAAACCCAAGTTTTTGCACACCCTGGAATATTATCTTGTACCCCCAGGGGCTGCAAGCACCCCTGGTTGGGAACCCCTGCCCTAGGGGATGGCACTCATCTCCATTTCTTAGCCAAAGGAACCAACATTGTCTGAGGACCTTTCCGGGGTTATGTGGCCCCCATGACTATAGGCCAAGGCACATGGAACCCTGTTATCTACCCACCAAAGTGGTACTTATTTATCTACTCACATTTGCCCACTTTTGAACTGCTAAGTCACAGGTATCAAACTCACCACGTCACGTTGCCGTCATGTGATGTATCGCGATGTTTTTTCCCTTCGCGGAGCTGGGGTGGGTGTGGCCTGCACGTGACGCATCCAGCCCATGGGCCGCCAGTTTGACACCCCTGTGCTAGGTGGTCAGGAGCTGGGGCAAGTAACTGGAGCTCAACCCATTGCACAATGCTCAGGTCTTGTCTTTAACCCCTGAGCCATTAACTCCTATAAGAAACGTTGGTGTTTGGTGGCAATCTAAACATGGGGTGGAAAATGCTACCAGCTGTTTGCAGTGTATAGTACAGCCAAAGGGTTATGCCAAACTCCAAATATCTCAAGATGACTTTGGACATTCTAAACAAGTTGATTTCCCTTGAATTCAGTTCCTTATCCATAAACGTACTCACCATCAAACAGGCACACTTTTTTGTCCATTCCAGGAATACAAACCTAACCACAGCCACTTTGTTCGGAAATGCATAGTCTGAATAAATCTGCTTAGAGCAGCAGCTCAAGAAACACAAGAGAGGTTTCTCTTATCTTAACCCATCCTCTTCACCAGAATATACATCAATGGGTCCATGAACCTTCCAGTTTCAAATGCTGATGTGACACTTCTATGGCAAATGTTGACACAGCAAGTTTGTTTTCCCTTGCTGTGCAGAAAGCACCAAGTGTCTTTTGCGTTCATAAATCTTCTGCTGCATGCAAAAATAAAGGGATATCAACTTCCCATTCCAGTATCATGTTTAATCCTTGGAGTTCAATACTATTTTTTTAAAAATACTCATCAGTATATTCCCTGAGGGGAAAAAAAACCTTTACCTAAATGTGCATTATTTATATTAATTTTTTTACACATACAAGTAAGTCTTCCAACAAAATGTTGCAGAACTGAGCACTCTGGCTCCAGCTTCTAGCCAGCCATACTCTTATTCAGGGTTTTCTCCTCTATTTTCTCTCCTTGTGAATTTCTACCACCACCACCCCAATCTTCCTAACACCCATAGGTATTAAACTGCTTCATCTTCCTTCGACTGGGATGTGCAGGTGGATATTCTATGGTCATTCAAGTCATGGTTACTGGGATTTTATTTGTAAAAATAAGTTCTAATATATAATATAATAATCTCTAAAATAAATAGTCAAGAAATGAAGGTGACGATTGCTGTAATAGATGGAGTAATTGGTCACTCTCTCCTCGTTAGTAGCTTAGATCAGGGGTGGGTTCTACTTACCTTTACTCCAGTTTTCAACGGGATCATGCATGCGCGCTCACTTTGCTCGTACACATTGCCTTGCTTCTTTGCATGTGCAAATCGCCGATGATGACATCCGGGGTGGTGGGCAGGGCCTCCGTCGGTTTTACTTCCAGTTCTTGCAAACCGGTCCAAACCGGGGGCAACCCACCACTGACTTAGATGTAACAGATCAATCAGCCAAACCTCTCTGAATCCAGGGATGGGGAGTTTATGGCCTTTCAGATGTTGCAAGTCACCTGCCCATGATAAGACAGGCTAGAATCTATAGTTCAGCAATATTTTTTCCTATACATTCGGGCATGTTTCAGGAAATACTGGGAAAAAAAGTTAATAAAGATTTTCTTCAAATAAAAAAATGAAGGAGATTTGATAGGCTGGTTCATTGACAATCGTTTGCAAGCAGACAAATAACCATGGTATAGAATGGCAGAAAAGCACAACAAATTAGACCCAGAAAAAGTTATAGCAAAGTCCAGAAAAAGTTCTATTAAGGCCCTACAGAAATCAATACAAATTTACTTTGCTGTGCCTAGCTTGCCCCGTTCACTTCAATGGAACTAAAGCAATGGATTCAACTCATTGTTTAGCAGGATACAAACTCTATGATTGCAACAGCACTCATGGATGTTTCCCAGTCCAGCTCTGCTCACCCAATGTATTCCCTAACCCAGGAGTCAGCAACCTTAAACACTCAAAGAGCCATTTGGACCCATTTCCCACAGAAAACACCGGGAGCCACAAAACCTTTTTGACATCTAAAATGAAGATAACACTGCATATATCATTGTTGCGTCTGCGCCGCACACATGACAAGGACGGAGCAGCTGATTAGCTCGATCGGCAGTTGCCAGCCGGCGGGAAATGGGCACATCCTGATTGGTCCAGTTGCTGACAGCTCTGCATATATAAGAGCTGTCAGTGCCTCAGAAGCTGCCCACTGTCCGAGATCCTCAGCACCAAGCAGGTCTGATGTTAACTGTTGTTGTTAATAAATGTTATACTTACCTCGCCTCACCTCCATTCTCATACATTGTTCTCAGAACAGAACAATCATCTTTTACCTTTATGCTATGTATAAAAAAACGATAATGTGCTACATTTATGAAACCAATGAACTGCTACAGAGAAAACAAATTTTTATTTCCGCATGCAACAAAAACATTTTGAACTCCAAAAAAGAAAAAAAGATGGGTCAAAAGCTCAATAAATCACGTGCCAGCAGGTGTCACACATTGGCAGTTGTGATGCATATTTTGAGTGACAGGGAGCCACAGCAGAGGGATGAAAGAGCCACATGCGGCTCCAGAGCTGCAGATTGCAGACCCCCTGCCCTAACCATTCAGCGACCTAATCTTGCCTCAAGCTACACCCCAACCTTGTTGTCCATTGGTAGACCAGTCAGCTCCTTGCTGACCCCTTAGCCATTAAGGCAAATTTGTAATTTACGGCTACCTTTTTCAGGAAACTTGGCAAGTTACTTTTCTGAGGTCTCTGATAATAGAGAACCAAATAGAGAAATGGAAAGCCAAGCCAAGCAAACAAACTTATAACCGACACTTTAAAAACAAAACAGAGCAGGCCCGTCCTCTACATCAATCTCTTGAAAAAAGAGGCGTTCTGATCTCTTCAGAAAAAGTGCCGTAGGCCAGTTTTAAAATGAATCCCTCCCTCCTTACTTCTTTCCCTCTCCCTCTCTTTCTTTGAGGCTGGTCCCCCTGGAATGGAAGTCTGCTGAGTGAACAATCTTGATAAATCCACATCATAATCCCGGGAAGTCACATCTCCAACTGTCCCATTAGTTACATAACTCTAGATTCCTTCCAACCGTATGAGCCAAGGCTGTCAGAAGTCCTCTCTCTCTAGCATTTCAAGAGATTGTTCAGGTCATTGTTTGTGCCAGCAGATTTCCCTTCCAAGATGACCTAACTGGGGAGAAAGGAATAGCAGCACTTTGTCACTTGCTCAGTCAGGAGGCTTAGCTCAAAACCTAGCCTGAGGTTAGAGATACATAGACTATTCTCCGAGTGATAAGGATGGCTCTTATCTTTGGCGAAGGCACCTCTGTACCTCTGTTTCGGTCCACTTCGCTTCATTACAAACTCCTTTTGAACATAGTTTGTGCGATTTAATGTTTAAAACAGGCTTTGTTCTTTCACCGTCTCCAGAGATGAGAAACAGCAGTCTGCCCAGGACAGATTTGCTTCTACCAACAGGCTTCTTTGAATGGTTATTCTCTGTGTACATTTTTTCAAATGATGGTTATTGTAGTTCGGCCCAACATGAACAGAGCATATGGAGCCTGCCCTGATTTTCTAGCTATCAAAGCCCCCACCCACCCCCCACTCACCCAAAAAAGAACAAAACCTCCAGTTCTTGAAACAGGCAAGCAAAACTTACCTCCGAGTGGAGTTTGCCAGTAGCTGTGAGTGTCAAACTGCTGTAAATTTATCTTGTTCTAACAAACAGCAGGAGTTGGCCCTAAGAGTTCCATAATTAGGAACAGCACCATGAGTCCCTATTTTCCTCTGCTCTTTGCCAAGTAGGAAACTCTTCACTTGGTTAAGAAAAGTAGAATGGCTGGAAGTCTTTCTATTTTCTCCCCTATCACTACTTTTTCTCTATCACTAAGGAACAGGGCTACTTGATTTTTACATTGCCATGAGATCTATGTGAGATTTAGTCACAACTGCATGAGACAAAGGAGAGGAAGGAGGGGAGGGGGAGAGGAGAGGAGAGGAGAAGGCAGGGG
>WNWU01000034.1:1233427-1247134 GCA_012654045.1 Ptyas mucosa | reverse complement strand
ATAGAATAGAATAGAATAGAATAGAATAGAATAGAATAGAATAGAATTCTTTATTGGCCAAGTGTGATTGGACACACAAGGAATTTGTCTTTGGTGCATATGCTCTCGGTGTACATAAAAGAAAAGATATATTCGTCAAGAATCATAAGGTACAACACTTAATGATAGTCATAGGGAACAAATAAGCAATGAAATCATATTAGGAAACAGTCAATATAAATCTTAAGGATACCAGCAACAAGGTTACAGTTATGCAGTCATATGTGGAAGGAGATGGGTGATGGGAACGATGAGAAGATTAATAGTAGTGCGGACTTAGTAAATAGTTTGACAGTGTTGAGGGAATTATTTGTTTAGCAGAGTGACGGCGTTTGGGAAAAACTGTTCTTGTGCCTAGTAACTCTAGTTGTTTTGGTGTGCAGTGCTCTATAGCGTCATTTTGAAGGTAGGAGTTGAAACAGTTTATGTCCAGGATGCAAGGGGTCTGTAAATATTTTCACAGTCCTCTTTTTGACTCGTGCAAATGGAAGGCAGGTTGGTAGCAATTGTTTTCTGCATTCTAATTATCCTCTGAAGTCTGTGTCTGTCTTGTTGGGTTGCAGAACCAAACCAGACAGTTATAGACATTCCCACCCTATACAGGTAGTCCTTGACTTACGACCACAATTGAGCCCAAAATTTATGTTGCTAAGCTAGACATTGGTTAAGTGAACTTTGCACCATTTTACAACCTTTCTTGCCACAGTTGTTAAGCAAATCACTGCCGATGTTAAGTTAGTAACCCGGTTGTTAAGTGAATCTGGCTTCCCCATTGACTTTGCTTCTCAGAAGGTCACAAAAGGGGATCACATGACCCCAGGCCACTGCAACCGTCATAAATATGAGTCAGTTGCCGAGCATTTGAATTTCAAACATATGACCATGGGAACGCTGCAATGGTTGTAAATGTGAAAAACAGTTCTAACTCCTTTTTTTCACTGCCGTTGTAACTTTGAACAGTCACTAAATTAATTGTTGCAAGTCGAGGACTACCTGTGTAATAGATTATCCAATTCCTCTTTTGCACAGCAACACTGAATTTTTGCACTGACCATGTAAGAACTAACACTTACCTCCCCACACACTGTAAAAGCTATTCAAAGCGCTGTTTAATGGTTTAATCTTGTCCTTCAAACATGCCTAAGACATATAAACGGTATTTTAAGATTTGTTTTGTGTAATTTTGTGCTTCATTATGTGCTTTTCTGCTTTATAATTGCAGGAGCCCCTTGGGAGCGTGGCAGCATTAAAATAACACAAATAAATAAATTAGTCCTTGGTGCTATGAAGTTTTACTCCAGAGACGGAGTCCCAGATACCAGAGAGCTGTTGCCATTTAAGGGCTGAATAGAGATAGAAAAAAAAAAAAGAATGAGAATGAGAATTCAATTGCAGATAGCAACAAAGAACCACGATCTGTATTAGCAACATACAAAAAGCAGGAAGTAGCATTTATGATATCAGGAATCACTGCTGGTATTCAGCCAGTTCGGACCGGTTCAGGTGAACCAATAGTGGTGACCTGTGGGTGGGCCACCCACCCAGTGATGAAACGTAAAATTTGTTACTACCGGTTCTGTGGGCATGGCTTGGTGGGTGGTGGTGGTGGGGTTAATGTAACTGGGTGGGCGTGGCCAACTTTTTTTTTTTTACTTTTAAAAGCATTTTTTAAAATGCTTTAAAATGCTCTTTGGCCGAAGAGGTTGCAGAAAAAAATGCTTTTAGAAGCCTCTGACAATCAGGCAACCCAGCTGGGATGGTCAGAGGCTTTTAAAAGCATTTTTTTTCCTACAATTTCTTCGGCTGAAGAGGGGTTTTTGCTACCGGTTCTCCGAACCACCCACCGCCATTGCTACAGGATCGGGTGATCCGGTCTGAACCGGGAGCATTTCACCCCTGCACCCGCCCCAGCAGTATGGCGTCCTATTTAGTCACTTTTTCTAAGCTGTGCGCATGAATGCAAGCCACGTGTGCGAGCAAAGTGCATGTGTGGAAGGCCGCACATCAGTGTTGGATTGCCCGCGGTTCGCACCAGTTCTATAGAACCGGTAGTAAAACCGGTGGGAGGCCCCGCCCACTGACCCTGATGTCATGAAAATGCTTCTGCGCATGCGCAGAAGAACGCACGCGTGTGAGTGAAGCGAGTGCACACATGCGGCCCAATGCGAACTGGTAGTAAAGGTAAGTAGAAACCATCCCTGCCACACATATTTGGTGTGTGGCGAACCAGTGGTATAATTTTGTGAAACCCACCTCTGCAGGACATATCATGGGGGGGGGGGGAATCTAATTTGAGTCCCAAGGAGGAATTATATACAGGAAGAACTGAGAATCTACCGAGATGTCATATTGTCATATTTGCTCTCGAATAAAATCTAGCTTGCTCAACTCAAGCTATTCCCCAGATTGTTGTAATCAGATCTTCTAAGAAGGACCAAAAATATATCCCTCTGCCAGAAGCAAAGGTTTGCATTATTCCTCTGTTGCTGTTTTGTTCCAACACTTCTGAATATGTTCTCGGGGAACTTTCTTTCTTTCTTTTTTTTTTCCCAGGGGTAAGAAATGCACGATCAATACAACTAAGCAACATATCAACTCATGGTTCTTAAAAAAATAAAATGTAAAAAGAGCTCATTTCGTACTATAAAAGAGTGATGGGCTTCAAGGTTTGCTATTCTCCAGTTGAAAAAGGCTCAGTCATGGAAGGGAATGCTTTGTAAAAACAAGACGCGGCACAACAATGCAGATGCCATTTTCATAGACCTTTGTATGTTATCCAAAGGTTTCAAATACTTTTTTGTGCCGCTTTTATACAATGAAGCCTGATCTCCCACTGGAGTGCTTTCAAAAGGAACTGTGACAAACACCAGGTACAGTTCCTATAAACCCCAGCGTATGTCCATTCTTGCCAAGAGAGCTGAGAGTTGTTTAAAACAACCTTTCTCATTTAAAACAGTCAATGTAGTTACATTTGTACAAAAGTTAGACGTTGTGTACAGGCGAGCATTTTACAATACTAGATAGGAGGGGCTGGAAACTCACCCTCTGTTTGTAGATGCCACACCACAAGGCATGTGTAAACTGTGTCTGATAAATTCTCAAGTAGGAATCCGGGATATAAATAATCAAAGTGGTGTTTTAACAACAGTCATGGAGCACTGACCACCAAGTGGATTCACCTTTGTGCTGCAGCTTTCAATATAAATTTAGCACACCAAGAGTGATCCGGGGAAACAGCCTTAGGTTTTGCTTTTCTCTTGTAAGTTGGCCTTTTTGTTTTTAAAGAAAACCTGGGTTTTTGTTTTTGTTTTCCTAAATGCACTTTCAAATCAGTTCTGCCAACTGCGTGGATAAGTACCTGCTGTTTTCTTGGGAAGATTTATCAGAAGTGGTTTGACATTGTCTCCTTCCTAGGGCTAAGGGTGAGTGACTGGCACAAGGTCACCCAACTGGCTTTTGCCTAAGGCAGGACTAGAAATCACAGTCTCCCAGTTTCTAGCCTGGTGCCCTAACCATTTTCATAAAACTGGCTCTATACATAAATACATACATACATACATACATACATACATACATACATACATACCAGAGGTGGGTTTCAGCAGGTTCTGACCAGTTCTGGAGAACCGGTAGTGGAAATTTTGAGTAGTTCAGAGAACCGGTAGTAAAAATTCTGACTGGCCCCGCCCCCATCTATTCTCTGCCTCCCAAGTCCCAGCTGATAGGGAGGGAATGGGGATTTTGCAGTATCCTTCCCCTGCCATGCCCACTGAGCCAAGCCACACCCACCAAGCCACACCCACAGAACCGGTAGTACAAATTTTTGAAACCCACCACTGATACATACATACATACATACATACATACAACACACAAGCACAGCAGGGATGGGTTCTACTTACAGTAGGCCCGTTTTTCACTCTCCCCAGGCTCCAGAGCCTTTCTAGTAGCCTGGGGATGGCGAAAACAGCCTTCCCCACCCACCCTCGGAGGCCCTCTGGAGGCGGGAGGCCCATTTCCTGACTTCCAGTGGACCCAGAAGGTCCGATAAGCAGCTGGCGTGCACCAGAGCTGAGCTAAGGCAACGCTGGCATGCCCACCAATATGGCTCCGTGTTCCACCTGTGGCCTGCCTGCCATAGGTTCGCCATCACGGCTTTAGGATGTACAAAAAGTACAAGCTTTCTAGTATCTATTCATTCTGTTGCATCTACAATAACTTTCATTGCAGGGACATCTTGCTCATGCTTTAAATGCAGCAAATGCTGCATTGCTTGAGTTGCTGCACCAAGCAGCACTTCCGATTCAAAGAATTTTGCAAACATTGGTGCCTCGCACAAAAGAAAACTCCAATAGAAATCTTGCCCGAAGAAAGCCTGCTGCATATCTGCATTCAGCTTCTTCCCAGAAAGCTTGTATAGCACCCTGTTCAAAAAGCCAATTATAAACACACTCTGAGCAGTATGAGACTTTTCCTTGGTCAACATTTGCAAAAAGGCCATGCAGTTGTAAATCCAACCTCAGAATTTTGAATCTTTAGTAAAGATCTTGGGTTCTTAATGTGGAACCATGAATGGAGGGCATCCCTTGACTTTCCATCAGCTTTTCCCAGCCCCCTGCCCCAATTTTAATTAAAAATGGTAATCTGGCATGCTGTGTTATCTTATTCTCTAAGAATCTCTTTGGCCCCATAGGTTTTCTTGAGTAATATTTGCAAATGTAATTTTTGCTCCAAAAAAGCGACAAGGTTAACGCTGCTTACTGCCTATTAATTTGTGTTGGTTTTTATCTACTTGTTTAAAGGTTTTAATAAAAAAAATTACCAGGATAACGATAAAGTAATTTGGACAATATAGAACATTCCACAAGGAGGATTGCTAAAGAAGTTAGCAGGCAGCAGTCTGTTGCGTACGTGCTTTGTTTAGCACATTCATTGTCAGCCCTTTGAAGTAGTCCAGACAACAAGCATCAACCATGAGTACTAACACTACCTTTATTGTAAGTATGGTATCAGAGCCGTGGTGGCGCTGTGGTTAGAATGCAATATTGCACGCTAATTCTGCCAACTGCCAGCAGTTCAATCCTGATCGGTTCAAGGTCGATTTAGCATTCCATTCTTCCGAGGTAGGTAAAATTAGGACCCAGATTTTGGGAGGCAATATGCTGACTTTGTAAACGAAGGGTTTTTTTCTTTTAAATGCCTCTGACGATCCAAGCTGAGTTGCCTGATCGGCAGAGGTATTTAAAAGAAAGAAAGCCTCTGCCGATCAGGCAACTCAACTGGGATCGTCAGAGCCTTTTGAAAGCATTTTAAAGTATTTTAAAGCATTTAAAAGAAAAAAAGCCTCTGATGATCATGCGGTTCAGCTGGGATTGTCAAAGGCTTTTAAAAGCATTTTTTCAGCTGAAGAGGTTGTAGAAAAAATGCTTTTAAAAGTTAAAAAAAAGCCTCTGATAATTATATGGCTGAGCTGGGCATGGGGGTGGGGGGGGCAGGGATTTTTGCTACCGGTTCTCAGAACCACCCGCCTCCATCGCTACCGGATCAGGCGATCCAGTCCGAACCGGGAGCATTTCACCCCGGGTCAGAACTGAAGTAGCTTCTAGGATGAGAAGAGAAACATTTTCAAGGAAAAGACCAAGAAAGTCCAGTTGCTTTTTGAAAAGCACCTTTGGGACAAATATGACTTGGGTGATTGAGACTTTCATAAATACTTTGTTTGGGGGGACAGACGGACTGGCGGAGGAAGGGCTATGAAAACCAACTTAAACTCCTGAAGCAAAGGCAGGATATAGATCTAATGAAGAAAATGAGATGTTCTCAAAACTCCAAAGACGGAGTTTCTACAGATGGAAACTAATCAAGGAAAGAAGCAATCTAGAACTAAGGAAAAATTTCCTAACAGTGAGAAGAATTATCAAGTGGAACGGCTTGCTTTCAGAAGTTGTGGGTGCTTCATCATCGGAGGCTTTTAAGAAGCGACTGGACAGCCGCTTGTCTGGAATGGTATGGGGTCTTCTGCTTGAACAGGGGGTTGGACTAGAAGATCTCCGAGGTCCCTTTCAACTCTATTATTCTGTTTTCTGTTTCTGATCCTTTGTTAAATTCAGGATACCAGGCTGATGTTTGTTTTTTGTCTGGGAATTATCAAGTGGGACCAGGACTGAGGATCTCAGAGAAACTTTTGGGAGGTAGCTGAATAACATTAAAATGTAATAAAGTTGTAGTATATGAAAATCCAGCTGAATCAGCTGAGGGTTTGGGTGCATTTAATGGAAAATGTAATCCCTATTCAAAAATGCAACTTTGCTTAGAAACTAGTAAAATTGCATTTGCCTCAGACCCCTCCTCCCCCCTTTTAAAAATGCTCTCTTGGGGTCTCTCTCTTTCACCTCAGCCTGAGGACATTTTGTTTTTTCTCTGTGCTAAAGAATTCTCCCTTCCAGGATAACAAAGGTCAGTGATAATTGATATTGAGATAAATATCTATTCATTGCTTAAGAGCTATTATCTTTTAAAGCATCTGATTAAAGTAGCATCAAGTCATTAAAATCCTTTTTACATTTAAGTATTCCCTGACAAAGGAATGGTTTCTTGTTTAATATGCTAATATAGAGGTCAAGATATGCCATTCAAAACCTTTATTGCGTCTGTCATCTCCAGAGACTAAAGAAATAGTTCCCCACCTACAATATGACAGTGGACCTTTTGGGGGTGGGTTTTTTTTTTCCAGTTGGTTAAAGCTGAGGACTTAGTGCAATAATTGTTAGTCTAGCAACTATTCAGTGCATCGTTTTCATAAATAAGGCATTTAGATAAACCAATGTGAATTAATGGCCAGCAGCAATCTTAACTTTAGTAAAGGCAACATTTAGATTTCATTTGCTCTGTGAATGGGCTTACGGCTTTAAAATTCCCTTGCACAGGAAACCTGTTGCAATTTTCTCTGGGATAGAAGGGACTGTCTTGTGGAATTTTAACCCTGATATGATGTTTCCTAAGTGTTAGGGGTAGTGAAAGGATTCAGCCAGTTTGAGCCAGTTCGGGTGACATGGTTGTTAAATTGCTGGCTGGCCCCTCCCCTCCCCGTCCCTCCCCGCCCCTTCCAGGAGTCCCAGGTACTAGGCCCAAAACGGGGCACGAGGGCGATCCCCCCCGCAGCCCGTTTTTGCTCCCAGGGGGGTGCAGGAGGCCAAATGCCACACCCACCCAGCCGGTCCTTAGGGCAAAGAACCGGTTGTTAAATTATTTGAATCCCACCATTGGTTAGGGGAGTTAAAGTAACGTGGGAGAGGGTGGCTCTTTGCAAATCTGTGACTTCTGGTCTTGGGGAAGTGTAGAGTTTTGAAAGCATATGAAACCTGCGCTCAAAATAAGCCCACATAGCACTGCCCACTGCTATGACACTAGATGTTCAGTGCTGTCTTCAATACGCCACACAAGGGTGATATAGGGCAAGGGTCCCCAACCCCCATCTGCAGCCCAATACCAGGCCGCAGCCCATTGGGAATCAGGCCGCACAAGCAGTGAGCAAGTACATGAATGTGCATTTGTGCATTTGTGCATGGAAAAACCATTCCTACTCTCCAGTGCCTTTGGTTTGCAGAGCCAGAAAGGTTGGGGACTGTTGATATAGAGGCCTAACGTAGTGTCAGATTTACAAAGCTAATTAATATGATTACTTTAAAAACACAATGATGATATATATATATCACAGCTAGATTGGAAGGAAATGGGCCTGGCTTTAAAACTAGAGGAAGAGACATCAATAGTCTTTGCTATGCTGATGACACTACCCTGATAGCCAAAAATGCAAAAGATCTGCAAGCTGTACTAATGAAAATCAAGGAGCAAAGTGAAAAAAATGGAACTAGGATTCAAAACAAAGAAGACCAAATTAAGCACTGTACAGTAACCATTGTTAAAATTGGCAATGAAGAATCTGGTGGATAACTTCTGCCTTTTAGGAACAAAGACAGGCAAAATAAAATAAAATGGAGAAGTGGGAATGGAGCCTTCACAATCATTGCATCAAAAATATGCTTTAAATGGACTAAACTTTGATTGGTCAACTGTAAGTTCTTGCCTTGAAGATATACAATGTACTCTATTCTTTAAAATTGCATAGCTATCCCACACCGTATATACCTTATCCCCTGTTTCAAAAAAAAAATATTGAAAAATTTGAAACAGAAGTTAGCATGGCATGCAGACATGGTAGATAAAAACTCTCCACACATTCTAACACAATGTGGGGTGGAAAGAATTAAAAACAGGTAGATGGAAAGATCTGCAGACAGGATAAAATACCTTTCCGTAGGTCTAAACAACAAGATTAGGGACATCTATTTCACTGAACCTCTGGCACAGTTCAAATAATTAAATATGAAAACTTTATTTTTAAAAACTGCATCATTGTTTTGCCTTTCTTGTGAATATTTTAAGTATTTAGAACTTTCAAAGAAAATATTTTCAGAAAATAAGATTAGAAGGTGCAGGAAAAGGCTTGGTTATCAAACCTTTGGATAAATTGTTCCTTCACTGTTGAGAGAAGATGAAGATCTGGAACAGGAGATTCTGTTTAATATTGCCAAAATACTCAAGGAAGTTTGTGAGATGCCAGAAGAGTTTCAGTATGACTAATAACATCTCTAGTGTTTGCGTGAAACTTTTAACTTATGAAACAGACAATTAACTTATATGAAACAACCCCCTTGCATATTGGTAAATGTACAGCCTTCAGGAATTGATTTTTCCGCCATAAGGTTTTACTCCAAAATAGACTTTACAATTGAATGGAAAATTCAATAATCATTTGTGTGATAACCTCTCCTTTAGATTTAAAATAGACATCCACACAAGCGCACACACGTACAGCCAGACACACAGAGTAACAAAAAGGATCAAGTATTCTGTTAAAAAAAAAGAAAGAAATAAACAGGAGATGTGAAACAGGAAGGACACTGACAGGAATTAGTTTAACATCAACAAAGAAGAAGCAGCTTATAAAAGTATTGAAAGTTTAGGAGAGAAAGACTTGGAAGGCACTGCTTGATTAAAAACAGGCCCTACGAAAAAAGGAAAATCATTCACAAAATTATTCAAAGATAGCCTTAAATCAACATAAAATGCAAATTCAGCCCACAGTATTTGAATACTTTTCTCATTTTCTAATTTGGATTCTGATTTTTAGACATAGTTTCCACCTGATGGGCTGTTCCTCATAGATATGTTAAAGTATTCTCTTCCCTTCTTTTAATGAGAAAAAACTGTTTGATTTATTTTATTAAACAAATTTATAGAGAAGGCCCTTTTTGTGGCTGCACCAGCTGTACATCCCTAATCGATGGGATCTTTAACATACCCTGCTTTGCATTCCTGGTGGGCTAAATGGATTGTCCTTCATTGATCATAGGCCCAAAATTTTCTGACCGAGGAATGTTCACCTTGCTTCCTACAGGGTAATATTTAAAACCCATGGAAACAAGAGGCATCTTAACTACAGCTAGGATATTTGGTGCCATCTTTAGAAATAGCAACCTACTGAAACAATTACTGTAATAGCATGTGATGGCCTAGAAAGACTTCACCGATTTCTGAACAAACTAAAGGAGGAAAAACTGTTTTTATGGGAAGCAAAATCCATTCCCAGCTGAGAGCACAGTGAATGAAAGGAACCTGATTTGTGGTTTGTGAACACTGATTCAGAGCCAAAAGATTGTTATCCTTTTAAGAACATTTTGTTCTAGACTGATGCCATCAATTCATCACGTTTACTTTTTTGCAAGCTGAGAGCTTTCAACTTTGGGTGTACCTAGTCAAGAATGCCAATGCTGCACTATTGTCATGACCAGCTTCCAAGCACTGATGGGCAAAATTCCATAAAGCTGTCAAGGCCTCTTCATCCATAAGCACATACCAATGGACTTGACGCAGATAACACAAATGGCACCACACTGCTCCTTGTACAGTGGTTGTAAGTATCTGAAATCCTCCCGTTTCCCCTGTAGATCACTTAAAGTACAATGTTCAGAATTCCTAACTGTTGTGTCTTTTCTATTGATTAAAAAAAAAAAGACCTTTGAGACTGGACTGGTTATTTTCTGATGCATGCTTTAGTAAAACCTGTAGAAGAATGAATCCCAGAGAGGCTGCAAGAATTGCAACATATACAGATAGGCCAAAGTAGTTGAGAAACAGTGTAAGTGTGGAGGCATATTTAATCAATCAGTGATATCAAGAATCCAAGAGACTGTACCAACCACAATGGACTTGGATCATTCTGACCACAGATCTGAAGCAGTGGTGAAATTCAAATTTTTTTATTACCGGTTCTGTGAGCATGGCTTGATGGGCATGGTGTGCCTTGGTGGGCATGGCTTGGTGGGTGTGGCAGGGGAAGGATACTGCAAAATCTCCATTCCCACCCCACTCCAGGGGAAGGATACTGCAAAATCTCCATTCCCACCCCTCTCTGGGGCCAACCAGAGGTGGTATTTGCCGGTTCTCAAAATTTTGAACTACTCAAAATTTCCGCTACCGGTTCTCCAGAACCTGTCAGAACCTGCTGAATTTCACCCCTGATATGAAGGCTACAAGGTTAAGAGAAGGCTCAACTACTTAAGCAAGTGGCAGTTTGATGCCAAATAGAAAACCAGACTTTGGACGGAGGTTTAACAACACTTTCTTAACTGCAAACAGACCAGCTAATGTCATAACTTGTGTAATATCTGCTGCCGCAAACCTTATAAAGTGATCTCACGTTCAAGTGATGAAGTGTGGAACAGGCTTTTAATGCTATGTAATTCTTCCTACAACTGATTTCAAAAGAGCTGCTGCTGTTGCAGCTTTAAATCTTCACTCTTTGCTAGTGTTTCCTCTATGCACTTGTGAAATATTTCCGTTCTTACATCTTGTTACATCTGTTTAAATAAATAAACCACATAAAATTAAACAAGGCTTTATTCTCTGTTATCTTTCTTTAATCACTCTGCCTCTCTGTGTCAAAACAAAATATTAGGGTCATAAAGGAGGTTCTCTACACCATGCTGGCTGGGAAATTGGATTTCACCACTGGTATATTCATATTCAACTCAAATCCTGTATCATTGACCAATTAGACTTAATTGATGTTCTCTGAAACAGAAAAGAAGTATATTTCCCCTTCTTTACATAGCAGCTCTTTAGGTATTTCAAGACTTATATCCTGACCTTACCCCCATGGGATTTCTTAAGCTAAATATACCAATTCCTCTCATTTTTCCTTGAATTTTTTTTTGAGGGTGGGTGGGAAGATCTCCTTGACATTCTTGTTGGTTGTATCTCTGGCTTTTAGACACTTTAGGTATGTCTTTTGTACAAAACACTACCAGCTCAAAAGACTTCGGATATTGCTCTGGTAGAGAGAGCACCTTTGTTCATTAACACAATATAGGATTGTGAAGTCATATGCAGGTATATCTTTTCAGGCTTTCACATTCCACTTTGAATTATTGGAATAGGGCGGCCACAAATTTCTCTGAAAATCTCTTCCATTCATTTGGGAATTATTTTCAGAATCATTATTTTTTTTTCTACAGCTGTATTGGTTGTTAATAATTCTTAACCTTTCTAGGTTGGAAATAGAGTTTGCACTGTTGCACATTGGACAAAATATCTATGGAGTTCTTTGGCAGATTTGCTAATGCTTTGGCAGAAAGCAGACCCAACAACTGCACATGAGAGAAATGTTTTGCAGTGGCACACTACCTCATTCTCATAAGTTTCTCTTTCATAGGATTGCAGATTGATCAAAACAGTGAAGGAAGTCTGGAAATAAAGCATTGAATTGCACTGAGTTGCACAGGAAGAGCATGGATTATGTATGAAAAACCTAGGACATCAGCCTAGAAACTTAATGCAGATTAGTCCACACTAGCGTGTTTCCCATAGTTATCTACAGTTGTGAAAGTTGGACCATGAAAAAACTAGAGGGGAGGAAAATCGACTCATTTGAGATGTGGTGTTGGAGAAGGCTCTGTAGGAGAAAAGCGGGGGTAGAGTAAAACATGTCATCAGTTTAGAATCCCTGCATGGCCATAAGAGATCCAAATCCAGCCCTATGTGAATTCTGTTGTCCCTTATTAGCACCAATTTAGTGCTGACCATTAGTTGATTAGACTTTTGTGTATAGGCCTCAATAAATTGTCTATGCTGCATCCTTACAAATGGTCCTGATTCTTTGCACCCAGTGTGCATTCCTTGATCAGCAAAAGGGGCAAGCAAGCAAGTATTGGAGCGTATAAAACCAAACATAAACCTGGAAGGCAAAATCACAAAATTCATCTTGACTAATTTTAGCCACATGTGATCAAGTTCACTAAAAAAGGGCAGCTGTGCTTGGAATGTCAGTAAAAGAAAACAAGACTACCAAAAAAACATGGTGGCTAAACCACCAAAATCAACACCAGCCAGAGCATAAAACCGCTAAAAGAAGACATACAAGATCAGAAAATGTAGAGAGAGATGAATCATAAAATCCGCCCAAATTGGGCATGATTAAATGGATGTCGTCATCATCATCATCATCATCATCATCTACTTTAACATAGAAAGTATAATTAATGGTTTTAATTTCATTTTACAAGATGGTAGATAAAAGTTAATAATTTGGAGGTCAGTAACTGTCTTAGATACAAATAAGTCCCAATTTAATCCTGCTATAGTAGATTGAATCCAGTTAAGGTCATCTACAGATGGGGATCAAGAGGGTAGTCACAACTATATAATTGATACCGCACCACTTTTGTATATATCATGACCACTATCTTGGTAATTTTTTTACACTGTCCAATGGATGCCACTGAATTCAGTGCATAGGATAGTATTGTCAATTCAATGTTGCCAGAATTTTTCCAGCTAATAGGAACTATATAAGGACTGCCTGAAACACTTTGAGGGCCAAATCCAGAGTCTCAAAAGATATGTGCTATTGGAGAACTGAAGCTTGAGAAAGAAGTTTTAACTATGGAGATTGGATTGGGAGCTGAAAGTTACGCTAAGAACATTATATAAAGACAGAAAAGCTCCTGGAAACAGCAGTCACTGGGATGGGAATATTTCTATCTATCTATCAATCACAGGGGTGTCAAACTCGCGGCCCACAGGCCAGATACATCACACGCTGGCCACTCCCACCCTCATTTTAGTGAAGGGGGAAAAAGTTGTGATACATCACATCACAAGTTTGACATTCCTGATCTATCATCTATCTGTCTGCCTGTCTATCATCTATCTACAGTATCTAATCTATCTACAGTAACTAATCTATCTCTATCTATCTATCTATCTATCTATCTATCAATCTAATCTAATCTAATCTAATCTATATTTTTTATCTATCAAATTTATACGGCTGTTCATCTCCCAAGAATTGACTGTGGGTGATGTACAGCAAAAAGTAGTATCAAACAATAAACATGTCAGATTTTAAAAGTTACTCCCAAAATAACATCCTGCCAAGCAAGCTACAGAAGAACCAGGATGAATTAAAAGATGAATCCATTCAATGACAAAGTCAGTTATATATGTTAGGACAGGGACAGGCTAGCCAATTAGTTGCTAGGTTGGGCAGCCAGCTAACAAGAAAGAAAGAAAGAAAGAAAGAAAGAAAGAAAGAAAGAAAGAAAG
>WNWU01000034.1:1192511-1223956 GCA_012654045.1 Ptyas mucosa | reverse complement strand
CTTGAGAGGTACCTTCTAACTCTGTAACTCTGTTATATTCTGTTATTATATCAGTGCTATATCAGCTCTAATAGCTGGCCTGGATGATGCTTAAGGCAACTTCCTCATTCATTCATTCATTCCAGTAGTGGGTTGCTATCAGTTCACCCCGGATCAGGCGAACCAGTACCGGCAGTGGTGGGAGGCTCCACCCATCCGCCCGGATGCTTCTGCACATGCACAGAAGCATCGCAAGCGCGCAAGCGTGCATGAGCAAACTGGTAGCAAACTAAATTGAAACCCACCATTCATTCATTCATTCATTCATTCATTCATTCATTCATTCATTCATTTTAGTCTATAAGCTATCTGCTAGGTAGATATGATATACCCAGGTTCTTGCTCATATGGCTGTGATCTGTCTATCAGAAGAGCTCTGGAGTCAGGAAGGGAGGAAAAAAAATCTATGAATTTGAAGAAATTGACCCGCATCACATTCACATCATTGCAAGCTTGCAGTGATTCACATGGGAAACAGGTGAAAGCCATTGAAATGGCAGCCTTTGTCTTCCCAGAAAAAGCATTCAAACAAGCCTAACAGGAAAACAGACAAATGTGATTGACCAGATGGCCCTTTTCTTGCTCGCACTGAAGACATGCCACAATATATTCTCCTTCCCTGTCTGCCCCTCTCTGTGTCTCTCTCCCCCTCCCTCCCTCCCTCCCTCGCTCTTTCTCTGTAATCTAGGACAAATACTTTTCCTTGCAGGTTGCATTGTCAGGAGGGGTTGGCAAGGTGCTAGTGGTGTTTGAAAAGGTTTCCTTCAGTCTGTTGAAAAGAAAATAAATGCTGTACTGGATGAGAAGAGAGAATAATGCCTCGCTGTAGAAGCGCACACACCTGCACAAATTCCTGCTCGGTACTTTATTCCCCTGTCTCGCTTTAATACCCGTCGGAAATTCACCAAGTATTTTTGAAGTCTAAATTCCAAACATTTAACATTTCAAAATGCTACGGGGGAAAGATACAAGAAGATAGAAGAAACTGTCCACAAGCAGACAGTCGGGCTACCATGGGAAACAGCTGCCTGTTGTTTTTTTTTCTTCAGGAGGAGCAGAGAAAGTTCTCCTGTCCACCAGCTGAAGGAGCTGGCTGCAGGTTTTTATGCCTCGATGTGATTCCAACTGTGGAAGATAAATCCATCTCTTTAGAAATCTCTGAATAACCTTGAACCTATAAATGCCCGGTCTTTACCCAGCTACACATACAGCCCACTTGCAAAGAATAAAATGCTGCTGCTCATTTCTTGTCTTTTGTGGTTTGCAGTCTAAAGTTTAATGAGGTTTCTATGTTTCACTGGGGTAGGGCAGTCATTCAATAGCTGAACCACTTTTATAAAAATCTTCATTCTCTCTCTCTCTCTCTTCTCCCTCTTCCCCCCCCCTTCTCTCTCTCTCTCTTAAATAAGATAATCAGAGAATGCTTTTCAAGAGTGACATTATCTAGCAGGTATAGCAACTGGTACAAGATAATTGCTCCTAAATCCCCAAGTGCCTAAAAAGTATTTTATTAGCCTGCTGAGGAAAAATAAAATGCACAGATATAGCAATATCTCTGCACAGGTAGAAGCCACTGCTAACATAACCGTTTTTAGTACTGACAGGAGTAAAACCAGGCAGGGAAGAACTTAGACTTGGAACTTAGACTTAGAATAACTTTATTGTCACTTGAAAGCCTTGGTGGTGCAGCGGACTAAAGTGCTGTTAAGTAGCACTTAGATGCCAGCTGCCTGCAATTACTGCAAGTTCAAATCTCACCAGGCTCAAGGTTGACTCAGCCTTCCATCCTTCCGAGGTAGGTAAAATGTGGACCCAGATTGTGGGGGCAATAAGCTGACTTTGTATAAAAAAAGAACACCGCTTGGGGGGGGGGCGGGCGAAAGCCCTACTAAGCAGGTATATACAAAAGTATGAAGGCTATTGCTTAACGCATTGTAAACCGCCCCGAGTCTCCGGAGAAGGGCAGCATATAAATTGAACCAATAAATAAATAAATAAATAAATAAATAAATAAATAAATAAATAAATGTACACTAATCAGCAAACATCAAAATGAAATTTCGCTGCATACAGCTTTCAGAGAGTCACCACCCCCAATATAAACTACACAAATATGATAAACAAACAAACAAACAAATAAATATGCATATATCCACATATATTATATGACACAGAGAAACAACATAGTCTAGTTTGGATGTATGTACATGGCGAGAAAAACGAATCTTGCAAGTTTACCAGACAGATGGCATAGGGAACAAAGCTGATACAGAATCTGGTAGTCCTGCTAGAAATAATTCCTATAATCTTCTCGGCTGTCCTTACCACTCTCTGTATGGACTTTCTATCTGAGGCACTGCTGCCACCAAACCAAACAGTGATGCAGTTTGTTAAAACGCTCTCAATCGTGCCTCTGTAAAACATGGCCAAGACAGAAGGAGAAAGATGTGCTCGCCTCATACAACACAGGAAATGCAAACACTGGTTTGCACGCTTCACTAAGGATGACGTGTGGAGAGACTAATTCAGATTGTTAGTTATCTGCACCCCAGATACTTAATACTGTTGATCACCTCTACAGCTCATCTTTGATACTGAATGAATTATGACTATGCCAGCTCTTTCTAAAATCTACAATAATCTCTTTTGTTTTATTAACATTTAGAACCAGGTTATTTTTAGTGCACCAGTCCACCAGAGCCTTAACCTCTTCCCTATAAGCATCTTCGTTATCATCTCGGATAAGACCCACCACTGCTGTATCATCTGCATACTTTCACAAGATGATTCATAGCAGATTTGGCACAGCAGACATGGGTCATCAAGATGAACAATAGCGGACTCAAGACACAGCCCTGTGTGGAACCTGTACTCAACGAGATGGAGTTGGAAACTTTTCTTCCAACTCACACAAACTGCAGCCTATCAATAAAGAAATCAAGTAACCAGTTACATAGAAGAGTATTGAAATCTAATAAGCCCAGTTTGTTCACCAAATGCTGAACAATGATTGTGTTGAATGCTGAACTAAAATCAACAGACAGCATTCACACATCAGTATTCTTCTCCTCCAGGTGCACCAAGCTAAGATGCAAGGAAAGAACATCATCTATAGCAGAGATGTCAAACTCAAGACCCAGGGGCTGGATTTGGCCCGTGGGGTGCTTAGATCTGGCCCACGGGGCTGCCCTGGAAAGAGTGAAGGACTGACCTATGGTGCCTTTGCCAGCGAAAACGGAGCTCCGTTTTCACTGGCAGAGGATTGCAGGAGGCCATCACAACTGGAAACAGAGCTCGGGAGCCTGTTTTCATTGGTAGAGCACTCAGGCCACTACAGGTGCCCCCAACACAAGTGACATTGAGTTGTCCATGCCCCCCCCTGGCAATACCCACTCTGGCCCCCCAGGTCAAACACAACCCTAATGTGACCCTCAATGAAATTGAGTTTGACACCCTTGGTCTATAGAGCAGTTCTTCCAATAGGCAAACTGTAATGAGTCAAACTTAGGGGGAAGGCATGAAACCATATAGTCCTTTACCAATCTCTCAAAACACTTCATCATAATGGAAATGAGTGCAACTGGACAGTAATCATTGAGGCATGTGATTACAGATTTTTTGGGCACTGCTACAATGATTGCAGTCTTAAAATATGATGGAACCACAGCCTGATGCAACGAGAAATTGAAGATGTCTTTGAGAAAAGAGGCCAGCTGGTCAGCACACTCCTTAAATACTTGCCCAGGGATGTTATCAGGACCCACAGCTTTTAAAGTGTTGACTTTCTGCAGGACCTTCCAAACAGCAGTTGCATTCAACTTGAGCACCTGTTCACCAGGAAGGGGAACAGCCTTTCTTGCTGGAATGTTATTTGCGGCCTCAAACTGTCCAAAAACCTTTTTTTAAAAAAATTTGATTTATATGCCGCCCTTCTCCGGAGATTCAGGGTGGCTTACAATGTGTTAAGCAATAGCCTTTTAGTTTGTTTAGGAAATCTGTACCACCCTTATATGTCAGGGAAGCTGGGTGCCCTAATAGTCAGTAATAACCCAAATACTTTGCCACATACGTCTAGGATCCATAGGATCATGAAAGAAATTCTGTACTTTCTGACTATAGGCCCACTCTGCTGTTTTTATGGCACGTGTCAAATCAGCTCTTCTGCTACCACATCGGCTGATTTGAAAGCCGGTGTTTCTCACCTTCAACATCGCCTCAACACCTTGAGACATCCAACTATGAAAGCTGAGGACGTAACTCGGGGTGTCAAACTCAAGACCTGGGGGCCGGATCCGGCCATTGGGGTACTTAGATCTGGCCCATGGGGCCACCCTGGAAACAGTAAAGGACCGGCCCACGATGCTTCTGCCAGCGAAAATGAAGCTTGGGAGGGCCACATACGGAGCTCCATTTTCACTCGCAGAGGGTTGCGGGAGGCTGTGGCAGCCGAAAATGGAGCTTGGAGCCCATTTTCTCTGGCAAAGCACTCGGGCCACCATAGGCATGCCCGACACGAATGTCAAGCTGGATATGCCCCCCTTTACCACCCCAAAGTCAAACACAACCCTAAAGCAGCCCTTAATGAAATTGAGTTTGGCACCCCTGACATAACTATAATGGAAAACCTTAACCATACACTGCACTTATTCTGGGAATACTCCTACTCCCTACAACAGCTTAGTGTGGTTAAGAGAGTGAGGCAAAGATTGTTCCAGAAATCTGCCCCACTGAACTCTTTCCTTTCTTTGCAAGATATTATGATCAACTGTCTAGGAGTTGATCCTAGGAGGAAGTCCAGGAGGAAAAAGAGAAGAAGAAAGACTAACTCCACCACAGAAATGTGTTCTTCTGGATTCTCTCTCTTGCTCCAAATACCCTCTTCACCTAAAATCCTGTAGGGAGAATCCTAAAAGGTCATGCCATAAAGTCTTTTTTGTTGGATTTATAGTTGCGATTCTTGTGATTGATTGTTAGCAACTTTGGAAGCATTGCTGTCCTGGAAGGTAGAATGTGGGTATTTGGAATAAAATAAGCAATATTTTACTCCTGCAAAACAGGATTCCTGCAACATTTGAATGGATGGAGAACTCCCAAAACTAGTCCTCCTTTCCTGTTTTTCCATAATAAAAGACATTTTATTTTACCCTAATTCCACTAAAAGTGTATCAACTCCAGCCAGGAGAATATAATGGCAAGGGCTTTCCACCTATGAAATATCTAACCAATTCCAGGTATGGCTCGCAACCAAAATATAATTCTTGCAAACCACCCTTTATTTTCACAGTGTCTGGCTTACTGTCGATTTTGCTACTGCTGAAAAGGAATTCAGTCTTATTCCTGTCTTAGTTTGAGAATCTTTGTCAGAAATTCCCTACAATAGCAATAACACTTAGACTTATATACTGCTTCATAGTATTTTACAGCCCTCTCTAAGCGGTTTACAGAGTCAGCATATTTGGATCCTCAATTTACCGACCTCGGAAGGATGGAAGGCTAAGTCAACCTTGAGTCAGTCAGGATCGAACTGCCGAACTTCTGGCAGTCAGCAGAACTAGCCTGCAATACTGCATTCTAACTACTGCGCCACCATGGCTCATATATGAGACATATAAGACATATATGACAACAATGATCTAAATTTAATGATGCTCCTGTTTCTTAGAGCAGTTTTTCTAAACATGTTAGTGTCCAAATGTGCTTAGCTATAAGGTTCCACCATCCTAGGGTGCAATATAAGTAAAGCTTAACTTTATAAATTCAGAAGAAATAAACTTGTGTCATAATCAGAAACTTAATGAGGAGAAATTACTTTTAAGTTTCAAAAACATTTTTCATTATATAAATAACAGTGTTGTACACTTCTCATAAACAGTCAGCAGTAGACCCTATTGTTTTCCTTCCTTCCTTCCTTCTTTTTCTTCCTTCCTTCCTTCCTTCCTTCTTTCTTTCTTTCTTTTTCTTCCTTCCTCCAACCATCCCTCCTCTTTCTTTCTTTCTTTCTTTTTCTTTCTTTCCCTCCTTCCTTCCTCCTTCCTTCCTTTCTCTCTTCTTTCTTTTCTTCTGTTCCTTCCTTCCTCCAACCATCCCCCTTCTTTTCTCTTTCCTTCCTTCCTTCTTTCTTTTTCTTCCTTCCTTCCTTTTCTTTCTTTTCTTTCTTTTTTCCTTCCTCCAGCCATCCCTCCTTCTTTCTTTCTTTTTCTTCTTTCCTTCCTCCAGCCATCCCTCCTTTTTTCTTTCTTTTCTTTCTTTCTTTCCCTCCCTCCTTCCTTCCTCCTTCCTTCCTTTCTCTCTTCTTTCTTTCCTTCTGTTCCTTCCTTCCTCCAACCATCCCTCCTTCTTTTCTTTCTTTCCTTCCGTCCTTCCCTCCTTCCTTCCTTCTTTCCTTCCTTCCTCCCTCCCTCCCTGAATTCGGTGCTTTTGTAATCCAAGTTTTGTAAGCTGATGCACTATTAGCCACTCAGAAGATATGGGTTGTTTTTTGTTTTTTGTTTGGACTACAGAGAGATTATGGTGCTGGCTAGGGATGATTACCAAAAGGAGCCAGTGACGCAGATGCACAATGCTCATTTGCATAAAGAAAAGAAGCCATAGAATTACTGGAGCGTTCCTGGGCCATAAAAATGTCATTCCCTATAATAGGAAGGATCCTCAATGGAACAGTCTTTGCCCATATTATAGCAAATGAAACTTAATGATGGGCCACAGGACACAGCATTTTGTCTAAAAATCTTTGTGCATACCAGGGTAGTCAAAGGATAAAATTATACATTGCTTCAGTAAACCATCTTTTACCCAAGCCACGTTTGGAAGCAAACGACATTTTTTTTTCTCCCAAGTCATACTTTTACCCAGGTATAAATTGCAATGGGTACAAATGACAGAACTGCATTTCTTTAGGTGGAAAAAGAGGCAATCATAACAAATTATACTTTTCTAAAGTTATCATCAGTCTCTGTCAAATTGTTCTTCAAACAGCAGTCTGGAAAAACCACCCGATTCGCCTTTAATTTACACAGATGTCTACTTTTCTTTGTGCTACTTCTATCTTTGGGGTGGCAACTCCCATTTTTTGTAAAGGCTTGTGTTGTTCTGAAGGCTTAAAGATGAAGGGCCATATTTTGATCCTATTATCATGCAAATTCTGGTTACCCCCTTAATGATCTATAAACACAAAGGGTTGGATAATCGCTCTTCTATAATTATGATGGATGAAGAGAAGGTGAGATGATCTAACCACATCAAAGTATGTTCTCTTAGGGTTAGATAATAAAAACAGAAGTTAGAGATTTGTTAAAGTAGACAAGTAAAATATTATCATTATTATAGAATTAATATTATTGTGATGAATACTATTGTAAACATTTTGATTATGATTTCCTAAAAATAATTGTACCAAATAATCGTACACTGATTGAAATTGAAATTGAATTGAATTTTTACATGTTATATAAATAAAACAAATTAAAAAAATTCAAAGTATGTTCTCTTAGGCACAAAGGACACCCAAGGCCTTGTGTTAAGAGCCTTGGTGGCGCAGCAGACTAAAGTGCTGTTAAGTAGCACCAGCTGCCTGCAATTACTGCAAGTTCAAATCTCAACCGGCTCAAGATTGACTCAGCCTTCCATCCTTTCGAGGTAGGTAAAATGAGGACCCGGATTGTGGGGGCAATAAGCTGACTTTGTATAAAAAAGAACACCGCTTAGGGGGTGCCAAAAGCCCTACTAAGCAGATATGTACAAAAGTATGAAGGCTATTGCTTAACGCATTGTAAGCCGCCCTGAGTCTCTGGAGAAGGGCAGCATATAAATTGAACCAATAAACAATAAATAATAAATAAGGCCTGTGGTGAAATCCAGCAGGTTCTAACAGGTTCTGGATAACCAGTAGTGGAAATTTTGAGTAGTTCAGAGAACCGGCAAATACCACCTCTGGCCCCAGAGTGGGGTGGGAATGGAAATTTTGCAATATCCTTGCCCCAGGAGGGGAGGAAGGGGATTTTGCAGTATCCTTCCCCTGCCATGCCCACCAAGCCACGCCCACAGATCTGGTAGGGAAAAAATTTGGATTTCACCCCAGGCCCAAAGTCTTTTAAGTACACAAAGCAAAAACAAGGCTTTCACTGTCCAACCCCTCATCTTAGGGTTTTTTTTTTTATTAAATGGAAACAAGGATCAAAGTTTTGCTCACTAACTTCAAGCTTGCTTAATGACTGCTAGCTGGTGAAGATTTTCCGGGTTGTGACTACTAATGCTCTCCCAATGTGAGGCTGCTCCAGTCACTCCAAGCAGTTGGTGTTTTATAGTACAATTAAGAGATTTCTTGTTAACAATGTTTAGCAGCCAAACTATTGTTAAATCAATATGTAACAGCTTGGCAGTAAATTATTAGGGCATGCTTGGAAAAAAAAATATTGAGAAGAAATTCTTCAGAACAAAGACGGGACTCTTCTCTGCTATTCACCAAAGAAGATTTTGATTTGTTTGTTGATTGAGTTTATAGGACTGCCCAACCTGAACAACTCCAGGTACAATAACTCCCCCCCCAAATAAAGCAAGATAAACAATTTCGATTAAAATTAAAATTCAACCAGATATTAATAGGTAACCAGAAACATCCCTTCAGATGGAGACTATTATCTTGTTTCAGACTGCTCTGTAATTAATTAAGATTCCAGCTAAAATAATTTCATTTCATTCCAACAAACTTTAATGTACAATAAGCAAAGATCTTTGGGGAATCTCTATTTATCTAGCTACCTATCATCTGTCTTATAAAGTCACCCATAAGACCGTTGACAAAGTTCTGGGCAACAAATATACAGTATAAAAAAAACAATAACAAGTCATCTGTAATGGGTTCAGAGGTGGTATTCAGCCGGTTCTGGCCGGTTCTGGAGAACCGGTAGCAGAAATTTTGAGTAATTCGGAGAAACCAGCAAATACCACCTCTGACTGGCCCTGCCCAGCTGATTGGAGTCCCAAATGATCAGCTGGGTCTTCTTTTGTTGCCCTGCAGAGAACGGAGCTGGAAAGCAGGTTAGTTGGATGGGGTGGAAATGGAGATTTTACAGTATCCTTCCCCTGGAGTGGGGTGGAAATGGAAATTTTGCAGTATGGGAATGGGGATTTTGCAGTGGGGAGGGAAGCTCCCAGAAAAAAAACCAATCTGTTCTTGTTCTGATCAGGTTTGCTTTGTTCTGAAATGCAAAAGGAAAAGTTTACTTTTTTTAAAAAAATAACTTTTATTGAAAATTTTAACATAGACAATAAGAAATATATCCAAAGAAAGGAAAAAGGAAAAAATATAGTAAAATAGATATGAAAAATAAAAAATAATATAAAAGAACAGAGAAAAATTACAGAAAAAAGAAAATGAATGGAAAATATGGATGGATGGATAGATAGATAGATAGATAGATAGATAGATAGATAGATAGATAGATAGATAAATAGATAGATAGATAGATAGATAGATAGATACTAGAGACAGTTATACATACAATTCTAATCAAATCTCTCTGCCTAAAATTACATCATATTTTCCTTCTTTCCTGAACTAATTCTTTCTAATCACCAAACCATAAGTCATAAAATCATTTTCCTTCTTATACAAAAAGCCCATAAGCTGTGTCTGATCATAGACGAAGGTCAATAATGACCTTTCTCTAATCAAAGAAATCAATGTATCCATCCCAGCAAATTCTGTCAATTTCACCAACCATTCCTCCATAATGTGTAATGCCGAATCTTTCCATCTTTTGTGCATATCATCTCAGGAAACATTTTTTCCCCCCAAGGTTAACACATTGCCTTCCAAATCCTCTCCTTCATTGAACATCACTGAAAATTCACTGTGACTTTTCAATGTATTCATCATTATAATTTAAAAGAGGAAGCGAAAGAAAAGCCGCTAGGACAAAAAGGAGCATGTTCCTTCTTTCTTAATATTATAGATCAGAGCCATTGTGGGCAAGTTTGATCATGTTTTTATTTGAATCAAGTCAAGGCCTGCTTTTATGGATCATTTGCACAATAGTCTGGAGTTGTATATGCAGTGAGCAAAAAGAACCAGACTACAAAGGTGAGAAGGAGGGTGGAAAAGCTGCCTTTATAAGATACATCTATTCCCAGAACTATTTTTTTTTAAAGCAATTCAGTCAGTCTGCCTTAGAATACAAGAAGGAAAGAATTTCCTTCTGCGGTTACTTTGTGCTCTGAGTAGCTATCCCTATTGTTCTCCACAAGAGAGAAAAGTCTTTTCTATAGCTCCTGCCTTCCCATTTCGGTTCAGAACAAAACAGAAGTACTGTAAGTAACAATTTTTCAGATATGACAACAAATGAAATTGTGCAGTCTAAACAATTTCTGAAGCGCGGAGACAATACTTTTCAGAGGCTGAGAGTCTTCTGAGAAAGTTTGAAGAGCACTTGAAGCAAATGGGGATGCTTATTTCAGGACTAATCTGCTCTAGGGTTCAAAATGAGAGCAGAACAGCTACAAAACGAGAATCTGTGGCTTTTGAATGAGAAGCTACCATCAAAACAACATACTCTATCACCTGGGCCTCCTCCAGCTCCATGTTTTATGTGATTCTCTTAACCATCCTTTAGTACAGAATGCTGCAATTAGTTTTTTAAAATTATTATTATCATAGGTAGGTGCGCTGCAAATGCAAGACAATCTAGAGAAAGTAATGTTGAAGATAGAGCCATCATTGACTTCTCCCCACCAGTGGTGGGTTTCTACCGGTTCACCCTAGTTCGTGCGAACCAGTAGTGGCGGCAGCAGGAGGCTCCGCCCACCCACTCAGATGTCATCACGGACGCTCTGTGCATGTGCAGAAGCACCGTGCGCGAGCGAAACAAGCGAGCACACACGCTCCCAATTTCAAACCGATAGCGAAGGTAAGTGGAACCCACTACTGCTCCAGTGGTGGGTTTCAAAAATTTTTACTACCAGTTCTGTGGGTGTGGCTTGGTGGGTGTGGCGTGGTTTGGTGGGTGTGGCAGGGGAACGACAATGTAAAATCCCCATTTCCTCCCGATCAGCTGGGACTTGGGAGGCAGAGAATAGATGGGGGCTGGGCCAGTCAGAATTTTTACTACCGGTTCTCTGAACTACTCAAACTTTCCACTACCGGTTCTCCAGAACTGGTCAGAACCTGCTGAAACCCATCTCTGTACTGCTCCCCACCTAGTGCTAGACTGTAAAATCATATTTTTCATTTATCAAATCTCAAAAGGGAAGACCTTTGCTAATTTTGCACTGTAATACATTTTGCTTTTGTGAAATTAGACCTTTTGGCCTAGAGAAGGAAGAACAACCTTTGTATTTTGAGCAGAGAGAGGGGAGGATAACAGTTCCTATAGCAAAGAATCATTTGATCAGCTACAGAAGCCCTTTGGGGCTTATTCCTACTAGTCAGTTTCAGGAAGACCAGGTGAGATTTTGATTGATGGGAGATGTGTGTAATAATCTGGGTGGGGAGATTATGAAAACAGAGCCTGTGTTTGCACAACATACTTATTTATATTTAACTTATTCCTGGTTTACTCAATACATCCAATTCTTTGGATCTGCAAGATGCATTGAACCATAAATTAATCATGCTGGCTGGGTTTGTATAATAAGCAAGGCTAATGTTTGATGGCTAACTGTCATGCAAACCCAGCCAGAATGTTTAGAAGAGTCCATTGTGAAGATTGATAGCTAATTTCCTAAAATCCTTGGACCTGTCATTTCTTGGAGGATTCCTAACAAAGACTAAACATAAAACTCGCTTATGCTTGCTTTGGAATATGTTTCCTCAACCAAATGACCATATGTTTGGCTAAACTCCCTTCTGTGAGCTTCTGCTGATATTTAACAGCAGAGATAGAGATACTCAACGGGAAGAAGAATAAAGCCAGTTCTTCCTTTAATCTGTAGAGAATCAGGGATTTATGAAGGCACCATTTGATGCTTTCTCTATCTATGGCTAACATCCCTTCCAGTTAATTCTTTTATGTTATGGGAACAATTGATAATATGGTCATCCTAACGAATATGTAATTTGCACAGAATGCTAACTCTCAACGCAGTGGTGAAATCCAAATTTTTTTACTACCGGTTCTGTGGGCATGGCTTGGTGGGCGTGGTGTGGCTTGGTGGGCATGGCAGGGGAAGGATACTGCAAAATCTCCATTCCCACCCCACTCCAGGCGAAGGATACTGCAAAGTCCCCATTCCCACCCCACTCTGGGGCCAGCCAGAGGTGGCATTTGCCAATTCTACGAACTATTCAAAATTTCCGTTACCAGTTCTCTGAACTACTCAAAATTTCTGCTACCAGTTCTCCGAACTACTCAAAATTTCCGCTACCCGTTCTCCAGAGCCTGTCAAAACCTGCTGGATTTCACCCCTGTCTCAATGTGATTTGTTTCATGCTGGCTTCATTCTTTGTGAATCTAGCCACTGGGTTTATAAACATGGTTAATGGCACAGTAGCTAATATGTTCTGAGAACCGAGACAGAACTGAGGCAAATAGCGGCGTAACAAGGAACTTTATTCATAACTGGAACTGGTATAACACAACACAACTCCCGCACTTGTCAGCTCGTATATATATGCGCCCTCCCCCCACTCCGAGCTGTCAACACTTCAACCAATCAGGAATTCGTATCGGCAACCACCCTCGGCCACTAGGGGCAGTTACTATGTGACTGGTATGCAACAGTAGCTGAGCCAGGTCACTGGGACATGATCAGAAAGCGACATCTGAAATAACAACAAAATTAGCAGTGAATCCAGTCCCTGTCTTCCCTGTCCTCCTACCACTGGGACTATCCATTTCTGCTCCTTGTGGCGTGTTCTAACACTTGTAACATTCCATTCCAGACCAACCTTAGAGGTGACAGGATCTCCCAGGCCCTGATGTGATTCAGATGTGGGCATTGGAGGCCAAAGTCCAGAGCAACTCATTCCTATATTATGATCAGACTTTGACTTGCTGGAGAAACAAGAAAGAGGGCAAGCACTGGCACCAAAGTAGACAGGGTTCAACCAGGGATGAAATCTACTTACTTTCCCTACTGGTTCAGAAGTGCGCGCGCCATCATCATGTCCAATTTTAGACCTTCTGTGCATGCACAAAGCCTTCTGCACATGCGTAGAGGGTGAAAAACAGGTTACTTCCTGGTTAAAACTAGGAAGTAATGACGTCCAGGCGTGTGGGCAGAGCCTTGAGCTGGCGCCGCTACCAGTTCACCTGACCTGGAGCGAACTGGTAGCATTTCACCCCTGGGTTCAACCCTCCAGAAGTTTCAGGAATTCCAAACAAAGCACAGAAGGCAACGTAGGTCTCAGCTCTTGACCCAAGAGGTCAGATATTCTGTCGACAGACGTTCTACTGGCGCAGCTTTCTCTACACCTTGAGTGCTCTCTTTGAGTGAAAAAATGCAGGAGGCAAGTCCAGCAGTGCAACACTCAGGCTGCATTTGTCTGCCTTGTAGAAGGAAGAAGGGACTACCGTATTTTTCGGAGTATAAGACGAACCTTTTTCCCCCCTAAAAGGGGGTGAAAATTTAGGTGTGTCTTATACACCAAATGTAGCCCCGCCCACCCACTGGCCCCCACCCTTTGGCCTCTGCCTCCCAGCAGTTACGTCCTTGCTGCAAGCAGCCAGAAGAAACAGCTCCTTTCAGCTTCAGCACAGCCTAATTAGCACAAGTTGATTGGATTGGCCTCCCAACTCTCAGCTGTTTTGCTCTCAGCTGTTTTGCCGGGGCCTCTGCTTCTTGCTGCAAGGAGGTAAATTGCTGGAGCAGATTTTTTTTTTCTTGTGCTAATCAAGCTATGCTGAAAACAAAAATGAAAGTAAAGCAGGCTGTTTGCTGTTTGCTGCAAGGAGACAAAATTGCTGGGAGGCAGAGGCAGATTTCTTTTTCTTGTTTTCCTCAGGTAGGTGCGTCTTATACTCCAAAAAATACGGTACTCGTTGTGTGGTGAAAGGGCACCAAATCAAAATGCTTTGAGATTTGTATGTATTTTGTATTGCCTGTATCTGAGCCTGTTGATAAAATGTGAGCGTTCCATCCTTAGAAATAGAAACACAGCACTAACAACACCAAATAAAACAACACAAGCAAACTCAGTTCCCTTGAGCAGTGATGCCATCTGGTTTTTTTTTTCCCTGAAAGGGTAGCTGTGCTTTTTTAACCCCCAGCATCATAAATAGACATTCAGAAGGAAGAAATGTTTTCTACCAAGCAGAGATACGGAAGACTTTGTAACCCCCGAAGGTTATTAATTCTAAAGCTGATGCAAAAGTTATTTCCTGAGAAAAAAGCATAGGTACTCATTACTTGAATGGGCTTTACCTACCTTCCCTCAGCTTCCTGGAGATGATTATCTATGCGTTTATTTGAAGGTACAGCTGGAAGTTGCAGCCTCAAAGAAATGTACACAAAGCATGCTATTTCCTCAGAATCCCAGAACCATGTGCATGATTTCTACCAAGCATCTACCTACATGTCAGGGTCTGAAGAACTAAATTGACATCTATCTGCTAAAAGAGTTTTATTGGGGGGATTTTACATGTCTTTCTTTCCTCAAATAACTAAATAAGCATATGGGACAGGTGTGTGCTGTCCATCCATATTTATCTAACCTGAGCGTGCCACTTTATTACCTTGTGTAGGCATTCTAATTATTATCAATTATTAATTTAATTGAGCTGCCCCTACTCTAGTAAACTCTGGACAGTTTACAAATACCAAACTGGAAAAATAGTTAAAATGTGCAACATCACAAGTGACTTGAACTAAAACAGTCTTAACAATAACAAACCACACCAAGGGTTCCAGAGGCACGTTAACCGAGGTCTGAGTTCAAAGACAGGTTTTAAGGATTTCTTAGAATCCTAGGAGACAGGACACCATCGGTAACTTTGGTGGGGGGGGGATGCTCTTCCAGGGGATGGAGGCCACCACAGAGAAGGCACATTTCCTCGGTCCTGCAAAATGACAGCATTTAATAGAAGGACCTGAAGGGTACCCTGTTTATGAAATATACCCAGTAGGCAGAAACAGTTGGAGATACAGTTCCTTGGTTGATGAAAAGCAGGCAACAATATGTTAGTTTATAGGACAGTCCTTAAATTAGAGATTGTACATTACTCAGAATATCATGAAGATGCTTAGGATGAAACTGGGCTTTAAATTTGTGGCATACTGGCTGAATGTGCACCAACTGACTAGTGTTTTGTCCTTGCAGTTAGCAATGATCCTTGCATGACTATTATACTATATTATAAAAAGTGATAAACTAAAGCAAAACCATCACACACCATAGGAGTTATAACCTGCAGTCCAGAGGTGGGTTCTAAATTTTTTTACTACCGGTTCTGTGGGCTTATTTTGTGGGCGTGGCTTGGGGGGGTAATGTGAATGGGTGGGCATGACCAACTTTTTTTTTTTAACTTTTAAAAGCATTATTTCTACAACCTTAAGAGGTTGCAGGAAAAAATGCTTTTAGAAGCTTCTGACGATCAGGCAACTCAGCTGGGATCGCCAGAAGCTTTTAAAGGGATTTTTTTTCCTACAACCTCCTCAGTTGAAGAGGTTGCAGGAAAAATGTTTTCAGAAGCCTCTGAAGATCCCAGCTGAGCCGCGTGATCATCGGAGGATTTTTTTTTAATTTTTAAAAGCAATTTTTTAAGCCAAAGAGGTTGTAAAAAATGCTTTTAAAAGTAAAAAAAAAAGGCCTCTGATGAGGTGGGCAGGGTAAGCGAGCGGCGACCGGGCTGGGGACCGGTTCGGGGGCGTGGCCAGCCAATGTTATTACCGGTTCTCCAAACTACTATTTTTTTTTTACTACTGGTTCTTGCGAACCGGTGCGAACCGGGAGCAACCCACTACTGCTGCAGTCCCATCTGATGACAGGCATAGCATATAGAGGATTGTGACCTGAAATGTTAAGAGAAGTAAATGGTGACGAGCATTAACTGAGGACCCAGATTGTGGGGGCAATAAGCTGACTTTGTATAAATATACAAAAGTATGAAGGCTATTGCTTAACGCACTGTAAGCCGCCCTGAGTCTCCGGAGAAGGGCGGCATATAAATCAAATCAAATCAAATAAATAAATAAATAAATAAACTGATGAGCGAAATGTAAGGAAGCAAAATAGATACGTTGTGGGTTTGTGAAATTAAGAGACTGGCGAAAAGAGCTAGATGACCTTGTGAAGTAGAATGCATGAACACAAATCTTAAATTGAAGATGTAATCTTAGTTAGGAAAGGCTAAATATGATATCAGAAAGATATCTCGCTTAGGAATATCATCCCTTCAGAAATTACACTGTCCCCACTTTGACACTCTTTCGTAAGTCTGAAGACTTGGTTTCGCCAGTGGGGAACCCAGAATGGGATGAAGCCCATCAAATGGCTGGTTTGACTGTGCGTTGTCGCTGGGGCAGGTGGGGTGGAATTGTATTGGTTTTTTTTCTATACTGTGTTTTATTACTTATAAGTCAGATAGAGTTGTGAGTGAATAGGCAGCTATATAAATTAGATAGATGATAGATAGACAGTTTCTATGATTGTCCTAGTTTCATTGCACAATGTTCTACATTTCTCTTTATAAGTTAAGAAATTGGGTGCGATTTCAGCTTTTCCCAATCTCATGCTATGCATGAAGTTACCATTTTGTTTTTGTTTTTAAAACTCTGCTGAAAAATTTAAAACTCTCCCTTTCTAGCATTTTATGGAAACTCAAAGCACTCATTTACAGCAGATTATCACCATCCTGTGTTCCGTCTGCAGCATGATATTTTCTGTTGGGTTTTTCTTGTTTATTTGCAGCTGTTACATCTGGTGCTCTCAACAGCTTTGTAAGTTTTCTTCTTCAGTACTAAATATTTGCATTTTAATCTTTTTTTAAAAAAGTTGTGTGTCTTTGATCATTTCCTTTTTAATAAGGTTTGATTTCATTTATCTCGTGTGAAATATTTCACCCAAGGAAATACCCAAATCTTCTAATCACCACGTCTCAATGTAATTTGGACAGAAGTTTGCTATTATAGAAAATACATGTTTTGTACTTTACCTTTTAATCGTCAGAAAGGCAACAAAGTTGTAAGATCCTTGTGTCTCTTGCGTACTGAGATTTGAAATCTTGATAATTAAATGCATGGCATATAAATAAATAAATAAATAAATAAATCTGAGAATAAGCATCAAATGAAGCATCCTGTCAGCATTCCGAGTAATGCACTCATTGAAAGCAAAACTCCAAGGCAGGTAGATTCCTCTAAGAACAGGTTTATTGGATACATCATATCGGCACAGCCAGTGAAAACCAACTCTGAAAATTCCCGCAGTTTTCACCTAATTAAAAGAATGAAGCTTCCCCGCCCACCCCAGTGTCACCAGTCACATGGTCCAATGAATACAGCTGGCAGGCTTCTCTCCTCCTTCTCCAAGCTGCTGCCACAAATAAGGAATCCAGGGAAGGATCCACAGAATGAAGACTTAGAAAGTCTCAGTGAGGGGAGGTTTAGTATCTCTAGCTTTCTATACTATGGCTCAGCAATCTTCCACAAATGAAAATATTTAAATACTTATATTAAGTATTTAAAATAATAATAAATAGGAAATAATAAATAATAAAACACTAAAACACTTTTGAGAATGGATGAAAAGGTCTAAACAAGAAGCCTGCAGCAGTGAGTGTGGAAATTAATCTAAAAACGATAAAATGCTACGGGGTGAAGAGACTATTGGAAAGGCTACTTAGAAATTAGCAAGGGAATGATAATGATATGGCAGGAAAAGGAGTTTAAATGGATGCTGTAAATATTACATTTATAGAAAAATGATTAAAAGAAGATGATAAATATATTGCGAGAATGTTTAAAAATGGTTAGAACAAATGGTATAACTGGGATAATGCAAAAATATTGATGTGGTTTGCTCATGAAGTCATTGTTGTTCCCAGATTCGAAAGGAAAGATCACAAGGGAAAATGGAAAACCAATTGGGGATTAAGCACGCCTACAAAAAGTGACAATGATTTAAAATTGGGTGGTCTACTGCCACATATTTGGCAAGGGATGATTGTTTCTTGAATAAAGCTAAAATAGCAGCATAAAACAACTGTCCATTTACTTATTTGGAAATGTAAATTGGATATGTTAGAAGAACATAAAAAAGAAAAGTAATGTAGTGAGACTGGTTACTTAAGTGTGTGTGGTAATTCAAGAGGAGATTGTTTAAAAAGTGAATTGGTAAAAAATGAATATGTCAAGAGTGAAACATGGGCAGCTATGTGCCTCTTCGTTTCCACTTGTCATTAGAGTAAGGGCAGGAGTTGTTGACTACGAATGGGTTAGTTTGGAGAAGTGAGACTTCTGCAGTTCCACAGAAGCTTGTGAGAATCTGGATACTTTTCAAGGTCATATCAAGAGGTGTGAAGAAGAAGGCAGATGGTTCCCATAACAAAGAGAACTTGTTTACGTGGTCTACGTGGAAGCCTGGGGGTTGGGCTGAGAAATTCATTGTTTAATACTGTGAACTGGTGCCTTAGAAATTCAGAGTTAGTTTTACCTTGCCATTACCACGCTATGTATTCAATAAACAGTAAGTTTTTCAAAATTGAAATGATCCTGGACTTCTATTTGGATGCTCAAGCTGGATGTTGACAGAATGTAGATGGTATACAGAACTGAGTACAAAAATATTGGTTCATACTTATGATCATTGCGGTGTCCCAAGATCATGTGATCACCTTTTGCAACCTTTTGACAAGCAAAATCAATGGGGAAGCCAGATTCACTTAACAACCGGGTTACTAACTTATCAACTGCAATGATTCACTTAACAACCGTGGCAAGATAGGTCATAAAATGGAGCAAAACTCCCTTAGCAAAACTTCTCACTTAACAAGAGAAATTTTGGGCTCAATTATGGTCGCAAGTTGAGTATACAAAAATGTATACAAACATTGTATACATACCTGTATACAAAAATGCTCTGCTTCCTTACAAAAACTCTCATTTTTAAATGGAAGTTACACAACAACTTATTCCCAAATCAGTTGCCTGGTGCAACTAATCTTTCCTTCAGGAAAATGATGGTGCATCCTAAGTCAAATGTTGAACTTAGAGATCACTGATTTTCTTGGGAATTTGGCTTAAGTGTCGTTTAGTGTTTAGCTTGCCAAACTAAATCCTAAACCATTTCCCTGACAAGTCATCAGAGTCTACTTGGCATTAGGACTCTTAATTTTTGTGTGAACATCTTAAGAGAACAGCACGTAGCTCTCAAAGCTAAAGACCAAACACGTCTGTTGAGAACAGATTTTGGAACAGAGTCCTTAGAGTGAATCTCATCAGGAGAAGCAGATTACAAATTCAGCGTAAAGGAGATGGCAGGAGGGAAGCGGCTGCAAGACAGCTTCTGAAGAAAAGCAAAAAAATGTCTCCTAGCATTACTCGGGCATCCAGATGGAATAAAGCAGGATTAGAAGAGACCTTAAGAACCACACAGGCAAAGAAAAGAAAAAAATCTTGACCTGGGAAAAAAAAAGAAAGAAAGCACAGAGCCTGCAAGTGTTTGATTTAGAAGCACGAGGCTTAAAATGTGTGTCCCACAGTGGTGGGTTGCCCCCGGTTCGTACCGGTTCTATAGAACTGGTAGTAAAACTGGCAGGAGGCTCCGCCCAGTGACCCCGATGTCATTAAAATGCTTCTGCGCATGCGCTGAAGAGTGTACGCACACATGAGCGAAGCGAGCACGCACACGCGGCCCCTCTGCGAACTGGTAGTAAAGGTAAGTAGAACCAATCCCTGGTCTCCCATGAAGGAATATCTGCAGAAAGATTGTGCCTCTTCAAGGCATTGTATTGAGAGCTGAGGCCTGCAGTGAGAGAAGAAAACAGCTTGAAGCACATGAGGCTGAATTTGCTATACAGATAGACCTCCACTTACAATCATTTGTGTAGTGACCGTTCAAAGTTACAGTGACACTGGAAAGTTACTTATAACCATTTTTCACACCATTGCAGCATCTCCCTGGATCAAAATTTAGAATTTTTAGAATTATTTACTTATTGGCCAAGTGTGATTGAACACACAAGGAATTTGTCTTTGGTGCATATGCTCTCAGTGTACATAAAAGAAAAGAGACATTCGTTAAGAATCATAAGGTACAACGCTTAATGATAGTTACAGGGTACAAATAAGCCATCAAATCATACTAGGAAACAATATAAATCGTAAGGATACAGCAACAAGTTACAGTCATGCAGTCATAAATGGGAGGAGATGGGTGATAGGAACAATGAGAAGATTAATAGTAGTGCAGACTTAGTGAATAGTTTGACAGTGTTGAGGGAATTATTTGTTTAGCAGAGTGATGGCATTCAGGAAAAAACTGTTCTTGTGTCTAGTTGTTCTGGTGTGCAGTGCTCTATAATGTCTTTTCGATGGTAGAAGTTGAAACAATTTATATCCAGGATGCGAGGGGTCTGTAAATATTTTCACAGCCCTCTTTTTGACTCGTGCAGTATACAGGTCCTCAATGGAAGGCAGGTTGGTAGCAACTGTTTTTTCAGCAGTTCTAATTATCCTCTGAATCAATGTCTGTCTTGCTGGGTTGCAGAACCAAATAGTTATAGAGTTGCAGATGACAGACTCAATAGTTCCTCTGTAGAACTGAATCAGCAGCTCTTTGGGCACTTTGAGCTTCCTGAGTTGGCGCTTTGAGAGCTTAACAACTGGCATGTATTCTTGATCATCACTGCTAACCTTCCCAACCAGCTTTTAACACACAGAGTCAATGAAGGAAGCCAGATTCGCTTAATGACTAGACGACAACTGTAGGGGTTCACTTCACCGTTGGGGCAAGAAAGATTGTAAAATGGGGCAAAACTCATTTCACAACTGCTTTGCTTAGCAACGCAAATGTTGGGGCTCAATTGCAGTTGTAAGCACAATTGGGCTATCTGTACTCCGTGTAGCAGGAAATCCAACTACAGTTTTCTCCTCCCCCCCTTTTTTTTAATTTGATTTATATGCCGCCCTTCTCCGGAGACTCAGGGCGGCTTACAATGTGCTAAGCAATAGCCTTCATACTTTTGTATATTTATACAAAGTCAGCTTATTGCCCCCACAAACTGGGTCCTCAATTTTACCTACCTTAGAAAGGATGGAAGGCTGAGTCAACCTTGAGCCTTGGTGAGATTCGAACCTGCAATAATTGCAGGTAGCTGGTGTTAATAACAGGGTGCTTTAGACCACTGTACTATCCAAGGCTCTTTCTCCTTCATGTGCCGCAGATATTTGGTGTGCTGGGTTTTCCAAGTACTGTTTGTATTCCATATTCCACGATGATCCGTGTTTTACATTTTGCCGTTTTTGATATATATATATATTGTTTATTTTATATTTTCCTATTCCTCGGCATTTGAAACGCCTTTCTCTATTTTAGGGAGGAAGGAACAGCAAGTGCAGAATCAACAAGTGGCATATCTCAGCTTTCACCAACTGGCTAGAAATTATAGAAGTCATAGTTCAATACATGTGAACAGAACCAGATTGAGAAAAGCTGCTATAAATGGTAAGTAGTCATTTTTTTATCTAATTATTATTTTGGTGAAGGCCATCTATAGGGAGTTCTTGTTTAACGACCAGTCACTTAGCAACAGTTTCAAGTTACGACAGACCTTCCCAGAGCTAACTCCAACCTGTTTCCAGCGTTCTGACAGTCGTGCCCCCCCCCCCCCAGTTACGTGGTCGTATTTTGAATGCTTGGCAACTGGTTTGCGTTTATGGTCACATGATCATTTTTAGACATTTTTTTAATTGGTTTGCAGCGCTTCTGGTTTCCAACAAAAAAAAAAAGCCACTTCATAAAATATGTTTGTTTAACATCTACGGCATTCCCTTAACAACTGCTATGTTTGTTTAATGACCAGGGCATTCATTTAAGGACCACAGCAAAAAAAGGTCATAAAATCAGACCCGGCCACATGGTGATCTATTTAACAACCACCATGATTTAACGATCATAATTCTGGGCTCAGTGACTGTTGTAATTTGAGGACTTGAGGACTACCCCGTGGTGTGGTGCTATAGTTAAGGTACTAGACTAGCATCTGAGAGATACAGATTCAAATCCAGCCTCATTATGAAAGCTTTGAGCCAGTCACTCTCGCTCAGGCTAACCTGAATTTGGTTATCACATTGATGCATTTATTCTCGTTGTGTTCCTTTGTCGTTGTTTATTTTATTGTTCTATTATTTTACTTCTGTTTACGTGCCTTTAATTTTTCTTTCTTTTTATTACTGTAAATCACTTGGAGTAGCCCCATGGCAAGATAGATAGCAAATAAATTTAACAAATAAAAAGAAATAAATAAACCTACTTCACAGGATTGGTCTTTGTGGGGGGGACGGGGGAATTAGAAGAGGGAAGACTAAGTAGGTCAGCTTGATATCCTGAAGGAAAGAGTGGAATTAAATCTACCAAAAAAAACCACCTATAAACCATTTTATTTGTGGCCTAATAAAATGATAACATATATGTCTCCTTTTAAAGGCTTGCAATGATTTGGAAATAGTATTGCAGGATTTGCTAGATGAAGTTTTTATACAGATAGTCCTGAACTTACAACAGTTCGTTTAGTGACCAAAGTTACAACAGCACTGAAAAAAAGTGACTTAGGACTGTTTTTCACATGTACGACCATTGCCGCATCCACATGGTCATACGATCAAAATTCAGATGATTGACAATTGATTTATGACAGTTGCAGTGTCCCAGGATCATGTGATCACCGTTTGAGGCCTTCTGACAAGCAAAGTCAATGGGGAAGCCCGATTCACTTAACAACCATGTTACTAACTGAACAGCTGCGGTGATTCACTTAACAACCGTGGCAAGGAAGGTCATAAAACGGGGCAAAACTCACTATCATGCTTAGCAACATAAATTTGGGTTCAATTGTAGTCGGCTAAGGATTAGAATGGAAAACATATTGAATGGAGTCCTACAAATGCTCTGAAGGAGTCTGGTGGTCTCTTTTCCGAGTAGCAAAGTTTATTAAAAGGCATAAGCTTTTGCAAGCTACAGCAAACTTCATCAGATCAGTGGTGGATTTCTACCAGTTCACCCCAGTTCAAGCAAACCAGTAGCGGCGGAGGCGGGAGGCTCCACCCACCTGCCCAGACGTCATCACGGACACTCTGCATATGTGCACGTGTGTTCACAGTTCCAAACCGGTAGCGAAGGCAAGTGAAACCCACCACTACATCAGATGCCTGGTTTGGCCACATCATGCGTGTGACAAAGTAAAGTTGTAACTCATGAAAGATTAAACCTTTTTAATAAAATCTGTTGGAAATAAAGTTACTAGATCCTTCCTGATTTATGCTCCTGTAGGGTAACACAATTCTCCTCTTAAAAGTGTCTAGAAATGTTTGGAATTGAGCAAAATTCAAGCAGAACTGATCAAATTATCCCTAAACATGAAGCTTTTCCTGGCCTAGTGATACAGAGAGGAAGTCTTCTATCTTTAATTTCTAGCGTAGTAGGCTGCAGGAACAGAATCTGTAAAAAAGAAAAAGAAAAAAAAGTGGGAAGGTCACTATTGCATTATGGCGTCCTGTAGTTTTTACATATGTCTTAAAAATTAGCATTCATTTCATCTCCCTCGTTTGCAGCTCGAGTTTATTTGCTGTTTCCCCAAGTGAACATTTGGCCTGTGGGAAATGGGTATATTATGGAACATGAGCACTGACAGACCAGCTTGTTCAAACTTATGCCTCATTCTGGGCTTCCTGAGCATTGAAATCTGCTGTCTAAATTGTGCCAGATATTTCTCTTGCTCTTTTTCTTTTTTCATTTTAGAGCAAGGATTTCGATTTGGTAAACAAGGATATGAGTCAGTCTGTGTCTATGATAACACAGATTGAATCACATCCTCTGTAAGGTCACCAGCAGTGGTGTAGCACCAGTACAGGAAATGTCACGAGGCTTGTTTGCAAATCTAGGTTGATCGTTCCTTCACTGTACTGTTAAGTGGATGACTTGTTGTGGATGAGGATGGGCCATATCAACAGAGACAGAACTTGCACATGATTTGATGTCAATATTTTTGGTGGGAAGAGTTCATACATTTGTCTGAGAAATCTCTATTAGCAATGATCAAGGATTGAGACATAAGATGGCATGCAGATAAATAATAAATAGAATGGAGCGGAGCGGAGCGGAACGGAACGGAACGGAACAGAATAGAATAACAGAGTTGGAAGGGACCTTGAAGGTCTTCTATTCCAACCCCCTGCTTAGGCAGGAAACCCTATACCATTTCAGACAAATAGTTATCCAATCTCTTCTTTAAAATTTCCAGTGTTGGAGCATTTACAACTTCTGGAGGCAAGTTGTTCCACTGATTAATTGTTCTGTTAGAAAATTCCTCTTTAGTTCTAAGCTGCTTCTCTCCTTGATTAGGTTCCATCCATTGCTTCTTGTCCTGTTCTCAGGTGCTTTGGAGAATAGCTTGACTCCCTCTTCTTTGTGGCAGCCCCTAAGATATTGGAACACTGCTATCATGTGACCCCTAATCCTTCTTTTCATTAAATTAGGCATACCCAATTCCAGCAATCTTTCTTTATATTTTTAGCCTCCAGTCCCCTAATCATCTTTGTAGTCCCCTAATCATCTCTGCACTCTTTCTAGAGTCTCACCATCTTTTTTACATCATGGCAACCAAAATTGGATGTGGTGTTCCAAGTGTGGCTTTACCAAAGCATTATAAAGTGGTATTAACACTTCACGTGATCTTGATTCTATCCCTCTGTTTATGCAGCCTAGAATTGTGTTGGCTTTTTTGGCAGCTGCAGTACACTGCTGGCTCATATTTAAATGATTGTCCACTATGACTTCCAGATCCCTCTTACAGTTATTACCACATATACTATACCTGTGCATTTTGTTTTTCTTGTCTAAATGTAGAAGCTGACTTTTTTCATACACATGAATCAACCTGGTGATGGACTGCCTTTTTATAATATATGCACATTTCTAGGCCTGCTTGAATTCTGAGAAGGATATTTGTGATCCTAATTTTTCAGATTTCTTATATGCGGTTGGCCTTTACTACATTAGGAGCCGCAATGGCACAGAAGTTAGAATGCAGCATTGCAAGCTAACTCTGCCTAAAGCCAGGAGTTCGATCCACACCGGCTCATTACTATTATTATTATTAGTATTATTATTATTATTATTATTATTATTATTATTATTAATTAATTAATTAAATTTTTATACCGCCCTTCTCCCGAAGGACTGAGGGCGGTGAACAGCCAGAATTAAAATACATACAATATGAAAATTAAAATAATTTAAAACATAATTAAATCAATTTGGCTTCCCCAATTTAAAAAACCCTTACCCATAAAATTAACCAATTAAAAATTTTAAGCCAGCCCGGCTTGCTGAAATAAGAAAGTCTCCAGAACCCGGCGAAAAGTACAGAGGTCTGGGATCAGTTGTATCCCTGGGGGTAGCTCATTCCAGAGGGCGGGTGCCTGCACAGAGAAGGCTCTCCCCCTGGGGGTCGCCAGTCGACATTGCTTGACCGACAGCACCCTGAGGAGACCCTCTGTGTGGAAGCGTATTGGCCAGTGGGAGGTTATCGGTGGCAGAAGGTGGTCTCGTAAATACCCAGGCCCCAAGCCATGGAGCGCTTTAAAGATGAGAACCAATACCTTGAAGCGCACCCAGAAGACCACCGGAAGCCAATGCAGCTCGCACAGGAGAGGTGTTACATGGAAGCGCCATGTCGCCCCCATAATCACCCGCGTGGCTGCATTCTGGACCAGTTGGAGCCTCCGGGTGCTCCTCAAGGGGAGCCCCATGTAGAGAGCATTACAGTAGTCCAGGCGGGAAGTAACGAGGGCATGAGTGACCGTGCATAAGAAGTCCTGATCCAGGAAGGGGCGCAACTGGCATATCAGGCGAACCTGATAAAAAGCCCCCCTGGCTATGACCCAACTGGTCATAGTTGACTTAGCCTCCCATCATTCCGAGGTCGGTAAAATGAAAAAAATCTTATTTTGTTGAAGGCAATATGCTGACTCTGTAAACTGCTCAGAGAGGGTTGTAAAGCACTATGATGCGGTATATAAGTCTAAGCGCTATTGCTATTAGGAACAGTGTATTTGCTACTATAAGCATAAAGAAGATCATTCTCTAGAACCCATTCCCATGGTGTATTGGTTACTTTCAAAGAAAGGAATTTTGGATTATGTTGTTTCTTACTTCACTGGCATCACGCTCCTGAAGATAGGAGCTCAATTCAACCAGCTAGCTTGTCCCTCAAAGTATCCCAGACAAGCAGCTGCTACCTTGTTCTGATGGCCTTAAACTCAGAGAAGAGCTGGAGATGCTTTGCTGCTTGGGAGGTCCACTTCCATGTTCCATGCAAAACATACAGCTGCACTTAATATTAAAGTGGAGCTCAGAGGACAAAGGAGAGCCTAGATAGCACATACCACACTCCGATCTTCTCCACTTTGCCTCCCCACTCTCTTCTCGCAGCTCTCATCTTTTCCTTTGAATACAGCTTTTCTGATACAGGTCTTGTTTGGGAACCACCAATGGGCTGCACCCTAGACTATGATGGCTTGCAGCATCTATACTGTAAATCTTATTTTGCAGTATATTTTATATCTTTACAGAAAAATCTTATTTTCTTTTTTGAAAAACGGTGCAGAGGTGCTGTAAGCCATCATTTCTGCACTATTTGTTTTTGAAAAAAGAAAATAAGAAAGGTAAAGAGATATAGTATATTAATCCAAGAAAGACTTGGATCTTTAGCACCTCTTTGTAGAAGAGATTTTTTTTCCTTCCTTCCTTCCTTCCTTCCTTCCTTCCTTCCTTCCTCCCTCCCTCCCTCCCTCCCTCCCTCCCTCCCTCTGTAAATAAGCTCTTCCTTCCTTCCTTCCTCCCTCTGTAAATAAGCCCTTCCTTCAAGGGTGAAATGTAAAATTTGTTACTACCAGTTCTGTGGGCGTGGCTTGCTGGGGGGGGGGTAATGTGACTGGGTGGGCGTGGCCAACTTTTTTTTTTTAACTTTTCAAAGCATTTTTTCTAATGCTTTGAAAAGACTCTGCCGATCAGGCAACTCAGCTGGGAGCGTCAGAGAGGCTTTTTAAAAAATACCTCTCTGCCGATCAGGCAACTCAGCTGGGCTCGTCAGAGACTTTTCAAAGCATTTTTTTTACCACCTCTTTGGCCAAGAAGTTGCAGGAAAAAATGCTTTGAAAAGCCTCTGATGATCTCAGTTGAGCCACGTGATCATCAGAGGCTTTTTTTTTTACTTTTAAAAGCATTTTTTCGTCGGAAGAGGTTGTAGAAAAAATGCTTTTAAAAGTAAAAAAAAAAGCCTCTGATGATCGTGCAGCTCAGAGATTTTTGCTACTGGTTCGTTGAACCACCTGCCGCCATCGCTACCGGATCAGGCGATCTGGTCCAAACCGGGAGCATTTCACCCCTGCCTTCCTTCCTTCCATCCTTCCTCCCTCTCTCCATAAATAAGCCCACCCTTGCTTGCTTACTTACTTACTTAATCACTCACTCACTCTCTCTGTAAATAAGCCTTCCTTCCTCCCTCCCTCCCTTCCTCTTTTCTTCCTTCCTTTCTTCTTTCTTCTCTCCCTCTCTAAATAAACCTCATTAAAGCACAGGGCCTATATATATATATATATATATATATGATTCCTCTGCAGATGAGCAAAAGGGTGTCTGCAATACCAACATAGCACCAAGTTTCTTCCAACAAGGAAGAGAGGTCTTCCGATGTTTAGCTTAGAGCTTTTTTGTTTGTTTGTTTGTTTAGCTGTCTCAAGCTGTGTGTTTAGATACCTAAAGGGTATATGCAGTGCTGAACCGAGTCATTTTGTTGCTTGAGGCAACCCATGCCATGGCTTGTGCAAATATCAAGTGGGCCGGCAGTTAAACTTTCTTCTATCCTAGAGATGGGAGATTGTGCCTAAAGGCAGGAAGCTGGCTGGGAGAGCATGTCAGATACCATATGCAGAGCATCTTCCTCCAACTGTTTTTTCCTGCTGTTTCTCAGTGTCCACTACCCAAGGCAGTCACCTAATTCTGCCTGTTACACCCTCTGGGGTGGCCCAGTGTATTTTTCTGGGAAATGTAGCCTTGCATGGATGGGATCTTGAACAGGGAAGCCCAGTGATGCTTAATGTTTTCTCAGTTGAACGTATTTCCCCAAACACAGTTTCCCTTACAGCATTTTCAAACAAGTTTGTGCAAATAAACCTGCTGGAATCTCAGTGGGAGAAAAGCAGTTTGGGGACACGTAGAGAAAAGGCTGCCTCGAGCCTTCACTCTTCGTCTCTTGTTCCACCATTTTTTTTTGTAAAAAAAACACCTCTTTAATGTTATTCCCCACTCCCAGGGAAAAAAAAATATTTTGCTTCCATACGTTTGCTGAATAATGTTCAGTGGTGGGTAGGTGTACCAGATAAGGGATTGATTTTTTCCAAGATCAGGGATCCTTGCAGCTATCACGTAAACATGGATAGGTAGTCTTCGATTTACAACCATTCATTTAGTGACCAAAGCCACAATAGTGACTTATGACCGTTTTTCATACTTACATCCACTGCAGTGGCCCCATGGTCATGTGATCAAAATTCAGATGCTTGGCAACTGGCTCATATTTATGTCGTAATCCCTTTTTGCAAGCTTCTGACAAGCAAAGTCAATGGGGAAATCAGATTCACTTAACAACCATGTTACTTATGGCAGGGACTCACTTAACAACTGTGGCGAGAAAGGTCACAAAATGTGGCAAAACTCACTTAACAAATGTCTTGCTTAGCAACAGAAATGTGGGGCTCAATTGTGATCATAAGTCAAGGACTACCCCTATAAGTCCTTATCATAGGACTAGTTCTCCAAGAGCAAGGGGGAAAAAATGGTGATTAATTTCTTTATGGGCTTGTCTGCTTCGTCCAAAGGTCAGTGAGTCTGTTTCTAGGGCAACGTTCACTTAACAAACGTTTCACTTAACAATGGAAATTTTGGGCTCAATTGTGGTCGTACACCGAAGACTACCTATATATATTACAAAATACAGTAAATCCCATTTAGTTTAATAAGATGCAAGCCATGGTGTGGTGGTTAAACCATCAGACTACAAACCAGGAGGCCATGAGTTCTAGTCCTACCTTACGCCAGAAAGCCAGCTGGGTGACCTTGGTCCAGTCACTCTGTCAACCTGCAAAATGGCTTTTGCAGGTTGAAGCCATATTTACTTCTGCTTCCTTTCTTGGTTGCCATTCCAGGGGGAGGGGGGACGGCATGGGGGGCAGAGGGATACTTAGGAATATGGTGCCTTAGCTGGTTAGTCATAATGTTTATCAGTCACAGTGGTGGATTTCAAATTTTTTTACTACCGGTTCTGTGGGCGTGGCTTGGTGGGCGTGACATGGCATGGCTTGGTGGGCGTGGCAGGGGAAGGATACTGTAAAATCTCCATTCCCTCCCCACTCCAGGGGAAGGTTACTTGGGGACCTTGGGGAAAATCCCCATTTCCTCCCAATCAGCTGGGACTTGGGAGGCAGAGAATAGATGGGGGTGGGGCCAGTCAGAATTTTTACTACTGGTTCTCCTAACTACTCAAAATTTCTGCTACCGGTTCTCCAGAACTGTTCAGAACCTGCTGAAAGCCACCTCTAATCAGTCGCCATGAGAATACAGGTCACGTCAATGGACACCTGTTGAAATTAAGCGGGAACCTACATCTGGACTGATTGGCCCATGTGACCTGAGAGACAAAGGGGGGTGGGGAGGTCTCATTCTTTTAACTATCCCTAAGCACAGGAATAATTTACAGCTAGCTTCACCTTTCTAAGTGCCGATATGATGTATTCAATAAAGAATCTCTTGAACCTGAGCGAAGTGTCAGAGTCCTACTTCCCTGAGTCCATTACTTAGAACGAAGACATCCTCTCTCTCAGTCCTGGGAGGAAGCAAATAATGGCACACCACTTCTAAAATCTTTTCCAGAAAATTAGTGATTACTCCAGGTAGTTGCCAAGAGTCATCAATGACTGGAAGGTACACATACACACCAGTGGTGAAATCCAATTTTTTTTACTACCGGTTCTGTGGCCGTGGCTTGATGGGCGTGGTGTGGCTTGATGGGCATGGCTTGATGGGCATGGCAGAGGAAAGAGACTGCAAAATCCCCATTCCCTCCCCACTCCTGGGGGAAGGATATTGCAAAATCTTCATTCCCACCCCACTCTGGAGGCCAGTCAGAGATGGCATTTGCCGGTTCTCCGAACTACTCAAAATTTCCGCTACCAGTTCTCCAGAACCTGTCAGAACCTGCTGGATTTCACCCCTGATACACACCCACAGTTCAGTAGGATGTATTCCCAGGTAAATGGGTATCAGAGCGTGACCTTTGCCCTTTGAGGCTATCATCTCCCCCTTCCCGTTTCTTTTATGCCACAGGAGCAGAGACATCAGGCCTATCTAGGAAGAGAGAGGAGGTGACAGTAGAAGTTTAATTTTAGAGCCTAGAATAGACATGAAAGACAAATGCCATGCTGTGCTGCACAGAGAATGACAACGTAGGCAGAAATAATTTCTTTGTTGGTAACATCAGTTGAGCTTCACCTGAAACCTCCCAATCAATCTGGAGCAGAGCAATAGAGGGGGTGAAAAGCAATTTAAAAGGTTTGAAACCAGACCAACAATAAACATGATGCAGTTGGACCGAAGGGTATAAGGAAACCTAAAAAAGGAGGCAGAAGGAAGGTTCTTGAGCTGCCTATATTTTTGAGAAAGAGTGAAACAGGAAGCCTAGGAAGTGGTTCCATCAATCTATGGAGTGGGAGAATTATGATTTCTTTGTTTTGATTGTTTGATCAATTTACATAGTTGCCCAGCTCATGAATGCAACTCTGGGCCACTAATAATATGAAATAAATAAATAAATAGATGGTAGAGATGACAGCTAGCTATATGATAGATGATAGATAGATAGATAGATAGATAGATAGATAGATAGATAGAGATAGATAATTATAGTTTATAGATTATAGATAGATAATAAATGATATACAGATAGATGAATGAATGAATAAATGATATAGATAGATTATAGAAGATAGATAGATAGATAGATAGATGGATAGATAGATAGATTATAGTTTATAGATTATAGATAGATAATAGATGATAGATGAATGAATGAATGAATGAATGGATAAATGATAGAGATAGATAGATGATAGATAGATATATAGATAATGATAGAAGATTATAGATTATAGATATATAATAGATGATAGATAGATTATAGTTTATATATTATAGATAG
>WNWU01000034.1:1176953-1192501 GCA_012654045.1 Ptyas mucosa | reverse complement strand
GATAGATAGATAGATAGACAGATAGATGATAGATAGAAGATTATAGATTATAGATAGATAATAGATGACAGATGAATGAATGAATATAGAGATAAATAGATAGATGATAGATAGATAGATAGATGATAGATAGATTATAGATAGATAATATATGATAGATAGATAAATGAATGAATGAATGAATGATAAGAGATAGATGAGAGAGAGAGAGAGAAGAAAGAAGATAGAAGATAGAAGATAGTAGATGGTACATGATAGAGAAATAAATAGATAGATAAATAAATATGCAAATATTTTGTTTTAAAGTAAATCTATAATGATCCCTGAAGATAAACCAAAACAGAACAATTAACAAAGCCCTTCCATGGGCTATCTAATCATCACATATTTCAGCAGGTTAGAGGCATTCTGTTCTTTTCAGCCTTAACATGGCAGATAGCAGAGCTTGGATAGAGCCAAGACTTTGTTCCTCCTCCCGAAGACATCAATGGGAGAGTCTAATAAAATCTTGCAGATACTGTCACCGCTGCAGCCATTCTATGAGTGCCCTGAGATTTATCCGGTCTCCTCTGCCCTCTAGTGCAGTAGAGGCCGCTGTCCTGTGGCCACCAATGAAGTGGAAGATCTTTTTTATCCTAATTATTCTTTCCTAATTTGCACTTTACCACAGTATGAACATGCCTCAGCAATGTTCCATTCATCTCATTCCTGTCCCATAGCTGATAGAACGTAGTCACCCTTAGCTGTTCCAGTTATAGTGTTTTCCCTCTTAAGCAAATAAAAAGCTAAAGCAATAATTATTAAATGAACAATTCTGTTAAAAATCCACCCAAGATTTGGCACCTCATTGCTGAACAATTCTCTGGAAATAATAACATCCAACTGAACCCTCTTTCTTTCCTTCTTTCTTTCCTTCCTTCCTTCCTTTCCTTCTTTTTCTCCATCTGACAATTTTTTTTAAATTTTTATTGCTGGTCATCCCCGTGCCAAAACTACCACCTCATCTCACCCCATTTTTATTCGGATACATCCATTTCCCTGCTTTGATTACTTGGCTAAATTTTTCACCCTCTCAGCACTTGGTGACTTTCAGTCATTCTTCTGATAACTGTCCAATCCTTACTAGGGGAAATAAAACTGCATAGGCTCCAAAACCTGGAATTTGCTTCCTAATAGACTTTCTTTTCAAGATAACTGACAAAGCAACAGATTCTTATTTTCATGAGTTAAAAGATTCTAGTTCCTTTACCACCCCCCACCATTTTTTAGCTGCATCATATTTGACCAGAAACATGTCCCATTTAAAAATCTTTAACAAGATTTATCCTTACTTCCAAATTCTTGAATTCAAAATTCAAAGAAGATAATGCATGAATTCATTGGGATTGCATATTTCCTCCACACTGTTTCTATCTACCTACCTACCTACCTACCTATCTATCTATCTATCTATCTATTTATCATCTATCTATCTATCTATCTATCTATCTATCTATCTATCTATCTACAGTATCTATCATCTATCTATAATCTATCTATCTATTATCTATCATTTATCTAACTATCTATCTATCATCTATCTATCATCTAACTATCATCTATCTATCTATCTCTATTTCTATATTTCTATCTCTCTCTTTCTCCCTCTCTCTATCTATCTCCCTGCCTGCCTCCTTCCCTCTCTCTCTCTCTCTCTCCCTCCCTCCCTCCCTCTCTCTCTCTCCACTGCCTATTGGTGCTGTCTACCATTTACAAATTAATCTGACTCCCATTAGTAGCTCCTCTTCATTTTAATGCTTTTGATATTGATTGTTTTTCTACACTGATGCTTCGGGTGCAATTTGGAATTGTGAACGTTGCATCTCGTGTTGATTGTCTGGAAATAAGACAGACGCGATAATATTGTTTCGCATTAACTGCTCCATATCCCAGAAGCCTATAATATGACATTGCCATGCAATTCAAGCCAACCCTGTTTAACCAAGCTCCTGACATCTACAAACTAGGCAAGCACCAAGAAACTCTGGTAGAAGATCTCACGCTGTTATGGCATTGGAGTCATGCACCAATAACTCAGCATCAGCTGTCATCTTCAGTGCTGGGTGCCTCAGATTCACAGGGGTTACCTACCAAGTAAAGAACTGTAGGCAGCTCACTGCTGCTGAAAATAATTGAGCAATAGGTTCACAGCAGGATGTGTCCTGAATTGTTCCTTGTGAAATTATATACTTTTAACCTGGGGGGGGGGGGAATAATTTAGGGGAGAAATCCCCCCCCCCCCCCACTTCCTATTTTCAGTAAAAAAAAAAAACTGGAGAGGTGCTTTTCATTTGCAGTCTGAAAAAAAATCAGGCTGAAAGTTATGCTGCTAGGCATAAATATTGGGGAAGCAACTGCAGTAGCTATCACTTTGGTGATTAGATTAGCTTGCTCAAGACTTCTCTGCAAATTGCACTGTTGCTTACACAAGGCTTCCCTGCTGAAACACAGAAAGAGCAAATATTCTGCGGAGGAATTATATCTAAATTGGTATGCTAAACAAGCTGTTTGGGGGTGAGGGGAAGGGAACTTAGGTAGACCAGAAGAGGCTACTTTACATCCAATGATTATATGACATACTATTCAGAGTATAAGGGCCCATGAAAGAATGGAGTGACAACGATATTCCAAAGGGAGATGGCTAATTATGAGTTCATCAATAATGCAATAATCTACACACCAGGATCATATTGGAATGAATTAGTGGGGTAGTCAGAGAAAATCAATATTACAAAAGGTATGGCCATACTCCTGATTCAATGGCAGAAGAGACTGAGGAGTTACATGGCAAATTGCAAAATGTGCTAAATACAATGTGTTGAAAAGATGTAAGTCATTAACATGCCAAAGCTGGTGAAATAGAAAAATATGAAATTACAGGAAGATTTTAGATTGGGTAGCAATAGCAATAGCACTTAGACTTATATACCACTGTCGGATAAAGTCGCTCAGATTCGGATGGACCTGGACTCTGATTGGGCAATTCCAACCGAGATGACGGGAGCAGGTCTTAGTCCTATTGTGTGGGATGAATTTGAGCCTGTGACACCTGAGGACGTGGACAAGGCTGTGGGAGCAATGAGTTCCTCCACTTGTTTGTTGGACCCGTGCCCCTCCTGGCTGGCTTTGGCCAGCAGGGAGGTGACATGAGGCTGGCTCCAGGCTGTAGTTAACGCGTCCTTAAGGCCCCTCCTCAAGAAGCCTTCCTTGGATCCAGCAGAATTAAAGAACTTTCATCCAGTCTCCAACCTACCCTTTGTGGGAAAGGTTGTAGAGAAAGTGGTGGCACTTCAGCTCCTGCGGTCATTGGATGAAACGGATTATCTAGACCCTTTTCAATCTGGCTTCAGGCCTGGCTACAGCACAGAAACTGCTTTGGTCACGCTGATGGATGATCTCTGGCGAGCCCAAGATGGGGGTCATTCCTCTATCTTGGGGCTACTTGACCTCTCAGCAGCTTTCGATACCATTGACCATGGTATCCTTCTAGGACGACTAAGGGAATTGGGAGTGGGAGGCACCGTGTTACGGTGGTTCTCCTCCTATCTCTCTGGTCGGTCACAGTCGGTGTTGGCAGGAGGACAGAGGTCAACCCCTAGGCCCCTCATTTATGGGGTGCCTCAGAGCTCGGTCCGCTCTCCCCTCCTATTTAACATCTACATGAAACCACTGGGTGAGATCATCCGATGATACAGGGTGAGGTATCAGCAATATGCTGATGATACCCAGCTGTATATCTCCACCCTGCATCAGTTCAGTGAAGCGGTGGATGTGATGTGCCGGTGCCTGGAGGCTTGAGGATCTAGATGGGAGTCAATAGGCTCAGACTTAACCCAGACAAGACCGAGTGGCTGTAGGTATTGCCTCCTAAAGACTATGTCGATTGTCCATCCCTGGTTCTGGATTGGGGGGAGAAATTGTCCCCCTCAGAACAGGTTCGCAATTTGGGTGTCCTCCTAGTCTCACAGCTAAGATTAGAGCAACATCTAGCAGCTGTGGCTAGGGGGACCTTTGCACAGGTTCGCCTGGTGCACCAATTGCGACCCTACTTGAATCAGAAGGCTCTCCTCATAGTCACTCATGCCCTTGTCACCTCACGGTTGGATTATTGCAACATGCTCTACATGGGGCTACCCTTGAAGAGTGTTCGGAGACTACAGTTGGTCCAGAATTCAGCTGCGCGAGCTATCGTGGGTGCACCTAGATACACCCACATTACACCAATTCTCCGCGAGCTGCACTGGCTCCCTATTGGTCTCTGGGCACAATTCAAGGTTTTGGTTATTACCTTTAAAGCCCTACATGGCTCAGGGCCAGGCTATCTTCGAGACCGCCTTCTACCGCATAGCTCCCAGCGACCGGTAAGATCCCACAGAGTTGGTCTCCTCTGGGTCCCATCAGCTAAACAATGCTGGCTGGTGGGCCTGCGGGGGAGGGCCTTCTCTGTGGCTGCCCCAGCTCTCTGGAACCAGTTGCCTCCTGTGGTCCGGACTACCCCCACCCTATTGGCCTTCCAAAAAGTGGTGAAGACCTGGCTTTTCCAGCAGGCCTGGGGCCATTGATCTCGCAGTTCAATCTTGTGAGATCTGGCCATGGATGGTGTGCATGTGTTTTTAATGTTTTTAAAATGCTTTTATAATGTTTTTTTTAAAATTATGTTCACTGTTTGTATTATTTCTGTTGTAAGCTGCCCAGAGTCCCTTGGGAGTTGGGCGGCATAGAAATATGATTAATTACATTAAATTAAATTTACAGTGCTTTACAGCCCTCTCTAAGCAGTTTACAGAATCAGCATATTGCTCCCAAAAATTTGGGCCCTTAGTTTACCCACCTCGGAAGGATGGAAGGCCGAGTCAACCAAGACAAAGACAATGGTGGGATTCTACCGGTTCTCCCTAGTTAAGCGAACTGGTAGCAGCAATAGCAGGAAGCTCTACCCACTCACCCGGACGTCATCATGGACACTCTGCACATGCACAGAAGGCTCTATGCATGTGTAGAGGTGGCGCACGCAAGCACGCTCCCATTGGCAAACCGGTAGCGAAGGTAAGTGAATAGCACTACTGGACATAGAGTGTGTTAATAAAGTTGTGGTAATTATTCTTGGTTATGCCAATACCGAAACACAGTTCTACAATATTCAGATGGGCAACACTGGAATCAAATTGAAATCATTACCACTGATTGTCATCATCATCACTGAAAATTGCAATCTATTCAGCCAGGATGTCCCAAAGGTCCTTTTTCCAAAAGGCAACTGGTCTTTTTTGTTTTTTCTATGAAATCTTTTAGTTGAAGAAGACTCCTGGATGAGAAGCAAAACATTTTTAAAGAAAAAAAACCCTAAGAAAGACCAATTGCAAAAAGCACTTTTGGAACAACCATGACCTGAAGGATTGAGAATCTCCATAGACATTCAGCCAGAGCACTTTTATGTATAGTTTGTAGAATAAATCACAAGTTATTAGCGTCAGTTATAAGGAGTAAGCTTTAAAAGTAACCTGCAAGAAATTTAATCAGATCAGTCTAAGAAACAGTTTGAGTATATTCAATGTATGCAAAAGAGAAACTGAGCAGCTACTGGAAGAGATAATAGACTTTTTGTAAACTGGAGAGGACAAATATTCCCAAAAATTTCAAAGAAGAAAAGTTCCAAGTGACTTTCAGAGCAAGCTCTTTATGATAGCCAGAGAAAGCTGGAAGATAAAAGCTGTAGATAACTAGAACAACGTATAATAACCAAACACAGACTTTCAGCATCGAGCAAGTCAGAACAAGAAAAGATATACATAAATAGAGGGAAAATAACAAGAAAGGGAAAGTGGAAGAACTTTTTTTAAAGATGATCAGAGAAATCACAGCTCAGATACAGCTGCTCAAGAATAATCACGGATGTGATCTAATAGAGACAAATGAGATAAAAAGAAAATGGAATGACTACACTGAACTCTTTTACAAACCAGATTAAATGATAGAAGCATTTGTAGAGAGATTTAGAAACTTGTCTTCCTTAGAAAGTGAGGTATATAAGAAGCCGTAGGCCAACTGTCAAATAGAAAAGCAGCAGATGCAGATGAAATACTTCATGAATTGTTTAAAAGTACAGGCAAAGAGGCAATTAAAGTGCAAACATCTCTGTGATAATAAATATGGAACAAGTCTGTATCTTCAAGAAAGTAAGGTAGATCTAGGTATATACTTGCATTGAGATGACCTTGGAAGAGCTGTAGATTGTCTCTGGAGACAAACAGGATGGCATGCATTCGTCCATGGAGTGTCTATGGGGAAGCCTGACTTAAGGTCATGTAAGGATGTACAAGAAAATCTTACGGGATGGAGAATAACCAAGAAAATTAGAAGAAGAAACATGCATGAAAAACATGAAACACATGATCCATGTTATGTCACAGTATGAATATTCATGGGCTGGAAAAGATCAGCCAATGGGGACTGAATGGAGACATGGTAACAAGGTCAGCCAATGAATAGGCATGGTAACAGGCTTAGCCAATGTAGGCTGTTTAGAAACAGAAACTTAAGCTAGAAGTCTGGGCGTGGCTTAGGCAACTGAGTCTGTGCAGAAACTTAACTGCCCTGTATAGAGGAGGCTCTCTTTGTATTGAGCTCTGTACTCAGCTCTAAAATGAGACAAACCTGGGCTTGTGTTTGCTGAACTGAAACTGGAAACCGATCTCTCTACTTGTTACCACATTGAAAGAACTCTGCTATTGGTATTGTAAACTTTACTTCATCTGTTATTATGTATATAAAGAAGTTAATGAATCCTGCTGCATCAGTCTGCCTGTGTGTGCTTTCTGGATTTGATTTTGCAACAAACTCTGACATGTTATTCATAGAACATAGAATCATATGGCTGGAAGGGACCTCAAAAGACTTCTAGTCCAACCCCTTGCTCAAGACACAAGACCTTATACATCCCAAATGAAGGAGACAACATCTAATCATGGACTTTTGCATTATTGGGAACATCTGGAATTTGAAGAGCACATTATGGGTATTCCCATAAAAATAGAGTGAGATTAACTACTTCTTTACTTCCTCTTTTGCTGCTCAGGTGTCGAGGGAGAGACAAAATTCTGGTTCTTGCCCTTTTGGTGGCCTCAACCATTGTTAATTGATGTCGTTTTAGTGTGTTTTTGATGTTGTCTTTCCATTTTCTTCTGGATCTGCTTTGTGTTATTTAACCTTCTCCTCTTTTTGTGTATGTCTTGTATGGTATGGTATCCCAAGACATGAGGTGACCAATCCTAAGAATGAGGTGACCAATCAGAAAAATATCTGTGTACCAAAGGGACTCTTTATTACAACCCAGCTTACCCGGTTTTTTTTCTGAGCACCAAACCACTTTCAAACAAAGCATTAAACGTTCATACGAATAAATATGGCATCAGAAGATGAATCTTTGCTTTGTAACATACTAGCTTTCTTCTATTTTAGTTAAAATAGGCTCATTTAAAAATTAAAATAAGATGCCTATGGGTTTCATGTTGCCTCTCCCTTCTAATTGCAAAGATTAAATAGGAGAACAAGACCAATGCCCTCTACAAACATCTCTTTTCCTGTTACTAAGGGTAAAGCATTTAATTCAGATATGATGGATACATGTTGATAAACCAGAGTCAGACATCTGTCTTCCAATCCTCAAGCAGTTAAATCGGGGTGTTACTTAGAGGGGTGGTGGTGTTCTTTTGGAAGAAGGATGGGCCATTTTAATGCTGGGGTAAATCAACATCTTAAAAAATTCCTCTTCTGAAGAAGCCTGGATTCTTGATATAAAATAATCCACTATGATTGCTCTTGGAATTCTACAGCTGTCTTCACACTAACTTTTCGATATAATAAATATATCTGGCAGATGGCTCCAAATTTAGATTTGATGATATCCTTTGCCAGCTTCTTATACTGCTGATTTGTTTTCCAGTTAAAACCCTCCCTTCCTGCCCCAATGCTCAATCTAAACTCACAACGTACAATGGATTTGGATGAATCCCAAGACAAATTAGACAAATTGAAAAGATTCTGTGGGTCTCTTGGGCAAATGGGATTTTCTCCAAAGCCACCAAAACCAAGCCTAAGCTTTGTCAAATTTTTGTGAATACTTTGGCACTTGGAAGGCCTGCAGAGCTGCAACAAGCCTGCAAAAAAATTAATTTATTTTATTTTTGCATATGTTAGAGATGCTGAGATTAGTTTTAAAAAGCAGGGAGGAGGAGATAAAGGATCTGGAGGATTGAAAAATTCACCTTTTAATCCTGAGGATTAATTGTGCAGGCATTTTATTTCCTTCTCCAATTCTTATTCATCCTTCCAGCTAACGAAGAGATCTATAAAAGAAATTAAAGCTTGAGATCTTGATGCATGAATGGGATCCATTCAGGACATCAGGAAACCATATCACATTTTGGTGGAGATCCTGAAGTTCCTTCGGGAGACCACCAGAACTAGTTGCTCCAGCATTGAACTTCTGGTCACATGATCTCTGTGGTCAAAATTTGTGGATGAGAGATGGGCTTGGAGGACGTCAAGCTAAGGGACTTTTGATTAGTACTGTTTTCTCTTCCTGCCTTCTATAAGGAGAAATGGCTATAAATCTCTTATCTTCTAAAAGCAGCTGCAGGGCGAGCATTTGATTTCAAGCTCCCTATTATGCTGTCACCCGTATTATTACAGGCCTTCCAGGAACGAGCCTCTTGTTCATTATTTTTTAAATTTATTTATGCTGCTGCCTGATATGCATGAAGACAACAGTTCTCTCAGCAATTCTCTTTATAGTGATAGAATTCCTCTAAATACAGAGGTTAAACTCCTTCTACTATTTCCCCCTCCCATTCCACTTCCAAGATAAAACTTCTGCAGAGATACCCAAGGCTGCACCTCAGGAAAATCAAAACTTACTCCCCCAAATCCATCATAATTTTGTCCATGGTTTTAACATCATTCTTGCTCATTCCCAGCCTTCCTAGCTTGAGACTCACTTCTGTTGCTGTTGTTATTGTTATTGTGATCTATACAAATCATAAACTGGTCAAATGTGTGTGCAAATTAACTGAATTTCACTGGCTGCTCACCCAACTGCAACTAGATCATTTTATTCCACTAATGATTGATCAGGCTAAAGGTCCTCCTTAACAATTGTTACATAGCAACGCAATTGTTATCATAACGCAAGCTTTGGTCCACAGTCAAAATCTAGCTTTCAGCTGCCATCATCAGCAAGGCAGCCCAGCACATAATCTCTGTGTGGAATACATGCCAGGTTCTCTCAATATATCATATTCTTTAAATATATATCATATATGAGAATTCTATCAGAAAATCATTTGCTTTCTTTAAAAAAAATATTAAAAATATATATTTGCAGAATTGTTCATTGCCCATTGATTTTGGAGATCTAAATACATCTTTACGATAAAAATAGGAAATCCCCCTTTTCTAGAATATATAGAAAACCTTGTTTTTGTGAACAGTTTTAAATGCATATAAACTGAAATGCCTTTCAATTTATTTTGCCAATAATTTGTATTAATCATATTTCTATCAGAAATACATGTTGCAGAGCTCTTGCTTCTGTGAAGGTTCACACACATTCACACACACAAACACACACACACACACACACACACACACAAAGGAATATGTCAGTATTCTCAATTCTTTGTCCTGAAATAGTACACACTAGAGGCTGACTTTTAATATTCTGGGGATATATAGGTGTGAAAACTAGTTATTGTAACAAAGGAAGTCATCCGAACTCAGCAAGGCTGAGTGGATCAGATAAAGCTGACACCAAGATAAATATGTTTTACATCCTTTTTGCAGAAGTTTTGCTAATCTAAATGGTTCCAGCTCTTCCAGAGGACACAAGAAAGGAAACAGAATGCCAAACCTTATGGTAAGCAGAAGTTTACAGATCTCTAACATCTTGCCCTAATTTGTAGTTTCCAAATACAAGTCAAACATTGTGTTTCCCTCAAATCTCGCATCAGCAATCTGAACTTCTACATTATAGCAAAAGCCCTGCCATCAATGATTTGGAAACTTCTGTGAAATTAGTATGTGAATTTTGCATTCGTGCTCTTGATTGCCTATAGTATTTTTGACAGCTTACTGTCATTTTCTTTAAAAAGTAAGCATTAAGATAGGAGCACTAAGCCTCTAGTTGACTTACCACATTTATTTTATTCAACAAATGGGGAAAAAAACATTAAAGACCTTGAGAGTGGCACATCCTTAACAAATTGTAATATTTCATGTGGTAAAAGGGGATGATTATGAAATACGTGATTGGAGAGCAATCATATTAACTCTGTTTAATTTTAGATTCAGTTAAGCTTAAATGAATAGAACAACTATATTGATTTTTGTTCACGGCTCATGGACTACTTTGGGGAGTATGACCCCTTTGGGAGTATATAAATTGTAGAAAAACAGAAATACCAAAGGTTTTGGAGTCATCTTGTCTGATGATCCCTATGGCACCATGATGACCCTCACAGACTTCAGAAGCCTATAGATACTTTTTAAGAACATGAAGTCCAACTGCAAAGGTAACTTACTTTTGATGTATAATCATTGCAACCATTAATGTTCTTCCAGATTTTCTTTGATTTCCACTTAAGTTCCTGCATCTAAGGATTTTTTTTCTGCCTCTCAATATGTTGAATGACTCCTGATGTTACTATTTACTATTTACTCCAGTTACTGGAGTTGGGCAGCCAGTAAGGAGAGGGAGGGGGACAGAGAGAGGGAGGGGGAGAGCGAGAGGGAGAGAGAGATAAGGGAGGGGAGAGAGAGGAGGGAGGGGAGAGAGAGGAGGAGCGGAATTATGTAAGAACATTTAAGAACCAAAATGTGGGTATATTATTTATTAAACACATTTATAAAGCCCCCATCTCATAAAAATGCCATTCTAGGCAGCATACAAATAATAACAACAAACATAAAAACAGGCCATATATTTCCTAAACCCATTTTTTTCTATATGACTTTCTGTCAGCCTTGCCCTCAATATAACCCCAATGCCTGTGACCAGGGATGTTCAGAGTCTAAATTTATGTTTCTCATCTTCAGTGATGGTAACGTGTGGAATTCAACTTCCAGAATTCCCTAGTCAGCAGGCTGGCTGGGGAATTTTGGGAGTCAAACTCCACATGTCTTAAAGTTGCTGAGATTGAGAAATTCAGGCCTAAACATTTCAGTCAATGACACCCAAGGGCTCAGTGACTCAGAAGTTCTGACAGGAATTTCCTCACTGTTTGCACAAAAGAAGATTTTTAAAAATATGCTCTCATGACCACCCTCTCAGTTTTGCCCAGCAAATGTGTTATGTCCTTATAAGGACATCCGGCCGGGGATTGGTTAATCCTCCGGGCGGGAAAGTTAAACGCTGTCATTGGACGGCTGGTCTGCCGGAGCGCTATAAAAAGGGCTCCGGCAGCACAGCCGTTCGTCTGTTCTGACTTAGTTAAGAGCTGAATAAAACTTGTTGAACAGACCCCGCTGGTCTTGTCTTCTTTCCTGCGCCTGATCTAACACTGGCGACGAAGGATTTGAAAAGAACCGCCACGCGGAGCTAAGTCACTCATCGAGAATTTCTCACTGAGCTGAAGTCACTGAAGATGGAGGCGTCGCAAGCCGCGATGGCTCCGATCTCCAAATTCGACCCCAGAGTGGAGAAATGGACCTCCTATCTGGTTCGTTTCCGCCAGTTTCTGCGGGGAAACAACTATCAAGACCTCTCCGATGAACGGAAACGAGCCCTGTTCCTAGCGCATTGCGGCTCCGAGGTGCTGGAGATGGCCATCGACCTCGTGTCCCCAAGGAACATCGAGGAGATGTCTTGGGCCGATCTGCAAGACGTGCTGAAGGTGCACTACGCTCCCACTGGAACTCCCATTGCCAACAGATTCACCTTTCAACAAAGGAATCAGTTGGAAGGGGAGCCCATCAAGGACTTTGTGGCAGCTCTGCGGCAACTCGCATCAAACTGCGAGTTTGACAACGTTGAGAACGCCATCAGAGACCGCATTGTCTTCGGCATGAGGGACATTGGACTGCAACGTAAGTTCCTCAGCCGAAAGAAGATTGCGTTGAAAGACGTCGTTGAGGAGGCAATCGCAGCCGAGATCTCAGAAAAGGCGGCTGCCGCCATGAGTAGGGCTAAAGGGGTGCACAAATTGCACCGCCAACCCAAGAGCTCGTCTGAGGAGTCGTCTGCCAGCTCCTGCTCCGACGACGAAATGGCCGTTCACAAGGTTTCCCGCCAAAACCGTCGCGAGCGCAAACAAGATGGCGCCCGGATCGAGCCCTGCGGCAGCTGCAAAGGAAGCCATGCCAGAGCCAAGTGCCGTTGGAGAGACGCTGTCTGCCGACGCTGCAACAAGCGGGGGCACATCGCTGAAGCCTGCAGGGCCGAAGCACCTACCCCGGGTCCGTTTCCCCCCGGCTGGGGCGAGAAACGGCAAGACAACCAGAGACCATCCAAACGGTCCTCTGCCAGGTCTCAGCAACGAGGCGGCGGCTACGCGGCGGTCAGAACCGAGCAGCTGTCCTCCGGCATCCACACCATTGACGATGCGGCCGCAAAGTTCCATGCCACCGTAATCGTGGAGGGAACACCCTGCTCTATGGAGGTTGATTCGGGATCGAACTACTCCATCATGGACTGGCACCAGTTAAAGCGCCTGAAACCGGGCATCTCGAGGAAAGACCTCAAGCCCCTACGGGCCCGGCTTGTCGATTTCGGCGGCAACCCTGTTGAGATCCTGGGGAGGACTTCGCTCCGGGTCACCTACCACGACTTCCAGGGCGTCCTACCCATCACTATCGTGGGGCGAAACCGCCCGAGCCTGCTGGGGATGGAGTGGTTCGAGCCATTGGGGCTGTCTATCAGCGGGATCCATCAAATTCGTAGGGACGAACTCGACGCCATCATCGAAGAGTTCAAGGAAGTCTTCGATGGTAAGCTGGGGAAATTTGTGGGGAAACCCATTTCCTTCAATTTGGACAAAAATGTCACCCCAATTAGGCTTAAGCCCCGCAGGGTTCCGTTCGCCCTGAGGCCCAAGGTCGACGCCCAGATAGATAAGCTTGTCGCCCAGGGGGTCCTGGAACCGATCGATCATGCTGCATGGGAGACCCCCATTGTGACCCCGATGAAGCATGATGGGTCTGTGCGCATCTGCGCCGACTATAAGTGTTCTATAAATAAGGCCCTCCAGCAGAGCGCATATCCGGTTCCAGTGGTGCAACATCTGCTGCACTCACTTGGGAGCGGATCAATATTCGCAAAATTGGACCTGGCCCAAGCTTACCAGCAATTGCCAGTGGATGAAAAAACTGCGGAGGCACAAACCATTGTCACGCATAGAGGGGCATTTAAATGCACGCGCCTCCAATTTGGGGTCAGCGCAGCCCCAGGTATTTTTCAATCATTTATGGAACGCCTTCTTCAAGGCATTCCAGGGGCGGTCCCTTACTTCGATGATGTCTTGATCTCCGGCCACTCCAAAGCCCAACTACTTGAGCGACTGCGCATGGTTTTGCAGCGGTTCAAGGAGAAGGGTTTGAGAGTCAGGAGGGACAAGTGCATCATCGGGGTCCAGGAAGTCGAGTTCCTGGGTTATCTCATTGATAAGAACGGCATTCACCCCACTAAATCTAAGGTTAGGGCTATCCATGAAGCTCCAGCCCCCCAAAACAAGACGGAGCTTCAGGCGTTTCTGGGACTACTGAATTTTTACAGTGTTTTCCTGAAACAGAAAGCCTCCGTGGCTGAACCGCTCCATCGCTTGCTGGGGAAGGCGGTTTCCTGGAGGTGGGGGAAGGAAGAGGAAGCAGCATTCAGAGCTGTCAAGAACCTGCTTTCTTCCGAGAGTGTCCTCATCCAATACCACGAGACGCTCCCCCTGCTATTGACTTGCGACGCATCCCCCTATGGCGTCGGAGCAGTCCTCAGCCATCAATTCCCGGACGGGAAGGAAGCCCCCATCGCCTATTTCTCGAAGACGCTGTCCAGCGCCGAGAGAAATTACAGCCAATTGGACAAAGAGGCCCTGGCCATCGTCGCTGGCGTCAAGCGTTTCCACGAGTACCTATACGGACGGAGGTTCACGGTCATCACAGACCACAAGCCCCTGTTGGGCCTTCTGTCGGGAAGCAAGCCCACACCGAACTATTCATCGCCTAGGATGACACGCTGGGCAATTTTTTTGGCCGGGTACTCTTACGAACTTTGCCACAGGCCCGGCAGTAACATCTGCAACGCTGACGCCTTGAGCAGATGCCCGTCAAAGGACTTAGTGGAGGACCCTGCCCCCACCCTGGGACTGCATCACATCGATGGCGACCTGGCTTGCCCAGTCACATCCGCAGACGTCGCGGCACTAACCCAGAAAGACCGGACTTTGAAGCAAGTGATGTCTTGGGTGCTGCGCGGCTGGCCTGCGGAACCGTTGACCGACGATTTCAAGCCGTTCGCAAAGAGGCAGCAGGAACTGTCAACCATGAAGGGCTGCCTGCTGTGGGGTGACAGGGTTGTGGTTCCCCAGGCTTTGCGCATAAAGACATTGGAAACTTTGCACAAGGGGCACCCTGGCATCGTGCGCATGAAGGGACTGGCACGGAGCTACGTCTGGTGGCCATCACTGGACAAAGACATTGAGAACTGGGTCTCCAGATGCGATCCGTGCCAAGAAGTCCGCCCCGCCCCTCCGCAAACGCCTGTTGCGGAATGGGAAACACCGAGCAACCCGTGGGCGCGAATACACATAGACTTTGCGGGCCCGATGCAAGGGAAGTTCCTGCTAATAGTGGTGGACGCCTTTTCCAAGTGGCTTGAGGTCATCCCCCTGGCATCCATCACTACTGAAGTCACCATTAGAGCCCTCCGGCGGCTGTTCGCTATCCACGGGCTGCCGGACGTCCTTGTTTCCGACAACGGCCCGCAGCTGACCTCGAAACCAATGGAGGAGTTCCTGGCCAGTTTGGGCATTCGCCATGCCCTCTCTGCCCCCTACAGACCGGCTGGCAACGGACAAGCTGAGAGGATGGTGAGGTTCACCAAAGAAGCCCTTGCCAGGATGGGACCGGGCGATTGGCAAGAGAAGATCGACAACTTCCTCTTGATACAGCATATTACGCCGCATGCCACCACTAGAAAGAGCCCGGCCGAAATGCTGATGGGCAGGAAGCTGAGGTCACCCCTGGACCGACTTCACCCCCTGTACCACTCTGAGGTCACCGCAACCGCGAGCCGCCCCCTCCGAGCCTTCTCTGCAGGAGAGCCGGTTTTCGCGCTTAATTTCCACGGCCTGCCGAAATGGCTTAAGGGGAGAATCGAGAGCACAACCGGCCCGAAGTCCTACACTATTGAACTGCAAGATGGAGTGGTCTGTAGACGTCACATCGACCAACTCCGGAAGTGGTGGGAAGGGGATGGCGAAAACCACCCTGACGAGGTAGGACAACAACACCCCTACAAGGCAGGC
>WNWU01000034.1:1165034-1176408 GCA_012654045.1 Ptyas mucosa | reverse complement strand
ACCTGCACCACCCAGACAGGGTCGACCAGCACAAGTCTAAAAGATACGGACAATTTGCAAAAAATACAAATAACCCAAGGGACTTACCGGCCCACGACGATCGGCACCCAGGACAGGGAAGAGACCAACCGGACCAGCAGATATATTCCAACAGCGGGTCGGGAGGCGGCACACCGGAGCCGGTACCTGCAACGACCACTTCGCAGCCCAGCAGCAAGGCCGGAGGCGCTCGGACAGGGCCGGCACCTTCAACGACCCAGCGGCAGGCATCCCAGGGGCGAGGGTCGGAGGACACCGGAGCAGCCACCTTCCAGACGGACGACGGAGAACAGAATGAACTGCGCAGGTCGAGCAGGGCTTCCAGACGTCCCGCCTACCTGCGTGACTACGTTTGTTGATCGACACGAGCTGAACCATGTTTCATCTAGGGGGGGAGGAGTGTTATGTCCTTATAAGGACATCCGGCCGGGGATTGGTTAATCCTCCGGGCGGGAAAGTTAAACCGCTGTCATTGGACGGCTGGTCTGCCGGAGCGCTATAAAAAGGGCTCCGGCAGCACAGCCGTTCGTCTGTTCTGACTTAGTTAAGAGCTGAATAAAACTTGTTGAACAGACCCCGCTGGTCTTGTCTTCTTTCCTGCGCCTGATCTAACAAAATGTCTTCTGCTTCTTCACTGATGCAACATCCTTATCTATAAATCAGTCAAAAGGATCAATTCAGGTAGAACGCGAAATTCCATTAACTTCCTATAACTTAGATCTTTCAGCCCATGTTCTGCTTGAACTTTCTAAAGCCTCTGAATATGCAGAAGGAATGCAGAACCTCATGAGATGGCTCCAGAAAAAGCTACATGGAGTGCAAATTGTCCAGCCGAAGAGAAGTCTTAGGGGTGAAAGAAATTTGCCATGTATACGTTTATTCTGGCTAGTCTGGTTCTTCATCTTCATGTGTTGAGGCGGTACCCAAAGGCCCAGCTTTCATTTATGGCCAATGAATGATACATTTACTTTAGATCCTGTTGTATGTCAACTCTTCATGCCTCAGGTACTTAACCTTTACTTTAAAAATATAGTTCAGAGTCTAGCTTGGAGGTGGAAGGGGGAGGCAGCAGTCCCCTTATAAAAGCTTTGCTTAACAAAGGCACCATTATGTGAAGGTGCAATGCTGAGAGAGATTGAATGGCATTCATTGTTTTAGAGGCTTCCATACAGCTGCTGCCTGTCAAAAGCAAGGACTCCTGCTTTGGGCCATGCTGGCATTCAGGCTTCAGGCACGGTGGGAATGGAAAGCTTCTTATTAGAGAGGGAAACTGCCTTGGTTTTGCTTGTTTGGCATTGATCAACCCCATCAAATTGTGATAAGGGTTGCAGCATCAGGAGATTGTACATTTAAAAGAGGACTGACCAATTTTAGCTTGCACAAACTTTTTCATTATGTAGAACAACTTACCTCCAGAAGTTGGGGATGCTCCAACACTGGAAGCTTTTTAAGAAGAGATTGGACAACCATTTGTCTGAAATGGTATAGCGTTTCCTGCTTGAGCAATGGGTTGGACTAGAAGACCTCCAAGGCCCCTTCCAACTCTGTTATTCTGTCATGATGTGGACACGGACTGGAGGTCTTTAGAGCAATGTGTGGTATTTTAGCTTCAAAAATAATCAGTCCTGTCAGGGATGTCCTCAGGGTATGGTCAATGCACTTAATAAACAGGCAAAGTTTTGGTTGCAACCTCATAGCTGTCAACTTGACTTTTGTGACCTGCAGATATCCCTAGGTTTTTGACCTGCACTACACCCTGCATACATCCCTGGTGTTTCAGTGTATAAACAGAACTGCACATATTAAACCCCTCAGAGATTTCCCTACAAGCAGACTGTCACCTAGTTACATTCCTACTTTGCTTACATTCTCTTGGCCCCTTTTTGAAGACCAAACAAAACCTTCATGGAACCAGCAAAGAAAACTTAAAACCTGGTTTGGAGGCTGCGGCCCAGAAAATTACATTAGAAAGCCCAGCTTCAAATAACAGTCAACCATGCAACTCTCCCTGGCCTGACACAATACACCACTAGAACCAATCTGTTGAACCATATGTTGCTAAAAAGCGCCACAAAACTATAGTTTGCCAAACACAATACCTCAGTTCACATTAAGGTAAAACAAATCATGCTGCATAATAAGGTTTGCAGCTCAACTTTTAGAGAATACTCTGGCAGCTAAAGAAGAAAATTAAAAACATTTTTTTAAAAAAATAAGGATATTAAAATCAATTAACAGTGAAAGCCCAGCAAAAGAGATGTATTTACAATTTTTAAAAACCTCTGAGAAGGAGAGTTGCAAATATAAGACCCAAAGGAACATGTTTTATAGACTAGATCAGTGTTTTTCAAATTTGGCAATTTTAAGATGTATGGGCATCGACTCCCAGAATTCCCCAGCCAGCTGGGGAATGGGGAATTCTGGGAGTTGGAGTCCACACATCTTCGAGTTGCCAAGTACACACCTTTCAGAATAACCATTTGATCTTTGTACCATATACTTTGCACTTTAATTAGTTGAAATTACCAGACATTCCTAGCACATCTCAATGCCAGATGACAACCAATTAGCAGATTCCCCTCCCTTTCCCCATACATAAATACACAGAAATAAAAGTTGAGACCCTCTCAGCCCCAAGTTTTTTTGTTTCCTAAAGGGCAGTTCCAGTGGTGAAATCCAAAATTTTTTACCACCAGTTCTGTGGGCGTGGCTTGGGGGGTGTAGCTTGGTGGGCATGGCAGGGGAAGGATACTGCAAAATCTCCAGTTCCACCCCACTCTACGGCCAGCGAGAGGTGGTATTTGCCAGTTCTCTGAACTACTCAAAATTTCCGCTACCACTTCTCCATAAATGTTAGAATCTGCTGGATTTCACCCCTGGGCAATTCCCTTTGGACTCCTCTCTTTAGAAATGACCTATCATCCCAGTTTGGCATTCTTTTTGGGAACTTGCCCCCCCCCCTTTTTTTTTGAGATATTAGATTTTTAATTGTATAATGGGTTTTAGTTGGAAGGTTTTTAAATTTTCGGCCAAAGTGTATAATTCTTTTAAATTTCTTTTAAATTTTGTATTGGAATGTTTTTACTTGGCTGTGCACCACCCTGAGTCCAGCAGGAAAAGGGTGGTATACAAATTTAATAAAGAAAGGAAGGAAGGAAGGAAGAAGTAACCCTGGTGAAATAGTGGAAGCATATCATCCAGGCCTAATCGTGTGAGGAAACTTCTTACTATAAGTAATAAAATAGGTAAGTAGATAGACAGGCAGCTAGGTGTCTGTCCTCATGAAGGACATTGATAACTAGAGCAAGTCCAGAGAAGAGCTACCAAAACAGGGAAAGACTGGAAATCAAGTCCTATGAAAAACATAGATTGAGCTTGAAAAAGTGGATGAGAGCGGACATGATAGGTATCTTCAAATATCTGAATAACTGTTATTGTAGAAGGTTCAGACTTATACTCACTTGCTCCAAAGGGTAAAACTAAAACTAACTGGAAGAAACTTCAAGGATGAAGATCCGGATTAGACATTAACAAGAACATCTTGATAGTAAGAGCTGTTAATCAATGGAACGGGTTACTGCTTGGAGGGATTTTTTCCCATTAGTGGAGGTTTTCAAAGAGAAAGGGATAGCCATCTGTAGAGTATAGTAAATCTGGCAGTGTTGGATTCAATTACCCCTTAGATCCCTTTCAATTATGATTCAATGCTGCAGTACACTTTCCCTCTGGTTCACCACCAAACTTGGCCATTCAGAGATGGTCTTCTCCATTCATTAAGCATCATGAGTGACCCAGCATAAATGATGACTCCAGACCTTCTACAGATCACCGCTGCTTAGCTTAACATACCTCTCAGGATTGGTGGAAAGGACGGCAGTGTATGTACCACCTTGGATACCTTAGAGCAGAGGTGGGAAACCCTTTATGACTTGTGGGCTTCAGCTCCCAGCATGGCTGGCTCAGGAATTCTGGGAGCTGAAGCCCACAAGTCATAAAAAGGCCATAGCTCCCCACTCCTTAGAGAAAGGGTATAATTATATAATACATAAGTAAATGATCCCCTTTTAATTCCCTGATCTCTTCTTGCTACATAAGCAATGAAGAGGCCCTTTGAGGATTACCATTCCTAATAGCCATTGATAATGAAGAAGCTCATCTCCCCTTACTGATCTTTCCGCAACTTTCTGAGGCACTGCAGGATCCCCCGGGGTACAGCATGACTCTCACTAATGTATTTTAACTCCAAGGATGGTATTTACTAGTCAGTTGGGGTGAAATGAGATACTAATTACAGGGTTTGTTTATAATTAAAATTATGGAGAACACAGATCGATCTGCCAATCTTTTCCCTGTTGTAAGGATTAATTAACTTCCTGTAGTATGGTTTAAAGAGAATTAAAGTAATATATATTCAGATTGGGTTTTTTACACACACATACAGAAAGCCCAGACAATTTTTCCAAATAATTTGGGTAGTGGTATTTTTTTTTAATTCTGACCTCAGTAACAAACAATTGCCTAACTCAACCCCCATTTGTGGGCCTCCAAATGTATTTATGTTGCTGTTCTCAAAATGTTGAGGGGATGGGACCATCTCTTGTTGGTCACATCCATCTGACCCACTAGAGCAGGGAAGCAAGGAATGTTGTGGGGTCCGTCCCCTAAGAAGGTACATCTGGCAGAACCCAGAAGAAGGCCTTCTCTGTGGTGGCTCCCTCCCCTTGGAACATCAACACTGCAGAAATTAAACTGGCCCCCATTTTGACAGTCTTTTGGAAGGCACTGAAGATGTGGTTGTGCCAGCAGTCCTAGGGAATCCAGAGTGTGAAGGAGCCCATCAAATGCCTTGAATCATGTGCTGTCACCGGGGTGGTGAGTGGTGGGTATTGCTAGCTGTTTGTTTGTTTGTTTGTTTGTTTTCTATGTTGTGCTTTTACTATTTGTACGGTGCCTAAAGTTGCTGTGAGTGAGGAGGAGGCTACATACCAGTAAATTTTCATAAATAAATAAATAGTAACTATTCTGGCACATAAGCTAGAAATGCTGAAGATTCTAGTTCCAACACATCTGAAAGAAACAAGGTTGGAAAAGACCCTTCTCCCCGTAGAGGTCCCCCAACTATAGCAAGACTGTTTGGAAACATGCCTGATTTCCAAATGATCCAATTTTCCGAAAAGACCACCAGCCTCCTCTACAATGTCTATTCAATAATGTCCTATCAATTCAAGAAGACTTATTTCCATACAAATGTTGTTTATACCCGCTCTGTTTGACAGTGGGTATAGAACTGCAGGCTGAACCTGTTATATTTAAGTCTACTGAATGTGTAAGGATTTCTGAGATACACACACAGATACACAGACACACAGACACACCAAGAATGGATTGTGCCAGTAACCTAGAATCTCATAATTAGCGTACCCTTCTCAAAGAGGTAAATGTTAGAAATTACCATGTTTAGGCAGGACGCAACCTGGTGAATTATGCAGAGCAATGCCCTGCAACCAAACTTAAAGTGATGGGGTTAGGATGTCCTTTTATGCCAGGCCTTTTGATACAGTGATTTGTAAATTGCCTATTCAGAAAACTGCCTTTGTCCTATTTGAATCTTCTGTGAGCGAAAGAAAAAAAATATCCACAAAGCAAATAAAGCTTCATGAAAAGAAGGCCAAGATCCCTCCCTTTTCCTGCTTGTCATTAGAAATACAAATTACAATTTGACCTACGATGGACAGAATTGTACATCTTCTGCACTAAATCTTAAGTTTGATACCTGAAGAAAGAAAATGGGGGGTGGGGTGGTAGAGGGGAGTGTTGGTGCTTCTCATTCAGAATATCTCAAATACAATCCCAGATTCATCCAAATCCCTGTTTACAATCCTAAGGAGTCCATCATTCATTACAGACTTGACCTGAAGAAAATTGCATCATCCCAGCCCTTTCCATACATTTAAAAAATGTCTTCTATTATACAGTAATTTGTTATTTGTTTATTTGCAGTTCCCCCTCCCCCCCCTTTTTTTCCCTTCATTTTTCAAAGGAAACTAAACAGATATAATTTCTTAGAAGCTGGGAGTTCCTGTACCGAATCGTAACACAGCTAATATCCTGATTAATCACCCACCTACAATGGCAATGCGTTTTCAGGAGATTCGGGCCTCTTCTCTAAGACAAGTGTGACGGATTACTAAATACAGTTCATTTCTAGGCTGATCTTCTTTTCTAACATGGGAAAGCTAATCCCTTTCGAGATCCCTTATAGAATCTTTTCTTCCGAGAAATGCCATTGTCCCTCAAGTGCCTCCTTTGTAGCATTTCATTAAACGCCTCAGGAAATGACTGCAGTGTAAGACCTTCTCATTTGTCATCTCCAAATGCTGCCTCTCCTCCTCCTCTTCCAGCACCACCACCACCACCACGCCAGCCGGTCCCACCACCACCATCCCTATAGACTGCTATGGGATAAGGTGTGATGGAAATCCTGTACAAGCTGAACTGTACTTCCTAATCAAATGGGTGTAACAGATGGCTGCTGGAGCAAGCCATCACAATGGAAATATCTGCAGTTCTCATGGTAACGGATTCTGCCAGGTCTGGGAGATTTGCTGTTTTCCAGGACATCTGAGCTGCAATCTCTTTTGAGCTGTCTAGCAGTCTCAGCCTCGCAGGCTCAGCGTGATGGAGATAGGGTTGAAAGGTAGAGCCTGGTTATGCATTCCAACTGTGATTAAAAGCACAAAGCAGTCCCAGGCTGATTCCGTCCCGAGCTGCATATTCATTACATGTCATCTAGAACCTTATTAGCAAAATGGGGGGCTATCTGGTGTTGTGTTCTTCTTCAGCAAAAGGTAAGATTCCAAAGAAAACAAAGAGAGAAACCTGAACAGAGAAAGAGCATTGATAGTGGGGAATTAGGATGCATACAATGTCACTCCTTAATAAAGATAAGGAGTAATGTTAAAACTAACAGTTGTTTCCCCCTCATGGCAGCCCATCAAGATTATTTAGCGGAGGAGGATAAAACATCTGGCCTGAGGAGAAGAAAAAGACGTTGAATTTCAAAGCATGATATAAAGTCTATTAAAGGAATGGGGTAGGAATTTTTCAAAAATTATTATTAATATATACATTCATAGGGTTAAAAAAAAGTTTAGGGGGAAAGACATAAACAATACAGGTCCTTACAGGTTAAGTAACAAAATGACAGACATGTCCATGACACCTTTTGGGAAAGAAATAGAACATGAGTTTTGTCAGCCTTGCGAAGTCGTCCAGAAAGGAAGCATGCCCAGGTAATAAATTCTACTTCATTGTAAGGTTACATTAATAGAATCTTGCAAGTCTGAAAGCATTTCTCTCTTGTTACAGCCCAAGAATCTGGGAAGGGTTCTTTCTGTTTTTTCCCGAATGCCATCATTCTGCTAAACAAATAATTCCCTCAACACTGTCAAACTATTTATTAAGTCTGCACTACTATTAATCTTCTCATCATTCCCACCACCCATCTCCTTCCACTTATGACTGTATGACTGTAATTTTGTTACTTACATCCTTTTGATTTATATTGATATTGTTTCCTGATTGCTTATTTGTACCCTATGACTATCATTAAGTGTTGTACCTTATGATTCTTGATGAACGTATCTTTTCTTTTATGTACACTGAGAGCATATGTACCAAGACAAATTCCTTGTGTGTCCAATCACACTTGGCCAATAAAAATTCTATTCTATTCAATTCTACTCTACTCTACTCTACTCTACTCTACTCTACTCTACTCTACTCTATTCTATTCTAGGATGTTTGCCACACCCATATTCCTCCTAAGGGCTAAGTTTCCTCTTATCTTCTTATCTGAGCCATGGTGACGCAGTGATTAGAAGGCAGTATTGCAGGCCAAATCTGCATTCCACTGCAAGGAGTTCGATCCCGACTGGCTTGACTCAGCCTTCCCATCCTTCCGAAGTCAGTAAAATGAGGACCCAGATTGTTGGGGGCAATAGGCTGACTTTATAAACCACTTTGTGAGGACTGTAAAGCGGTATATAAGTGCAACTGCTATTTCTATTGTTATTATCCAACATTGCCTTAGCTGTAGCTCTTCCCCCTGACTCCCAAGGTCATTCCCACATCCCATTACAAATCCACAGAGGGATAATCTGGGTTTTAATTATTGAAAGGCTGTCTTGAAGCCTATTGAATTTTATTATGTCTCTTCATTTTATACTTTAAAACTCTAATTGCATTTAACAGAAAGGGAACATACTTAAAATGCATGAATTGTATTGCCCATCTCAAACTTTAAAAAGTTTATGCCACGCTACCTGTTGGAAATCCTATAGCAGACCGGTTTGCAACGACCTCTTTGCTCTACCAAAGGTCAAAAACTCTCAGATGGTGAAAAAATACTCCACTGTGCTTCTATTCAAAGAGGACCATTCTTAGCAAGAATGCTAGGCCTTGTGAAAAGAAAAAAGAAAAGAAAAATGGGGGAGGGAGAGAAAGGAAAGGGAAGCTGGCTGATCTATCACATTGTCCCCAAAGGGACTATAATGTTAAACACACACGCCATCCAGAGAGCTTGTGAGAAAGCTTTTCCAGAAGGATGCATTTGTGACTCAAGAACAAATTTGCTGCCTCTGCTAGGAGGAAAGTGCCGATTGTGTTATAATTTCCAGAACCGAAAAACCAAAGATAAAAGGGTGATTCCCACAAAAAGCTCAAATTATTGAAAAGGGGCCAGGTAACCTTTTCGGCATAGCCCAAAGAAAACTATTGTAGAGGCACCCCTGAACAACCAGTGGATGATTGTCCAAAAGGAAAATATTGATTCTCAATGGTAAGAAGCAAGTTTTGATCCCATCCCAACACCCCTCTCTCTCTCTCTCTCCTTTTCCCCCTCCCTCTCCCTCCCCCTCCCTCTCCCTCCCTCATTCCCTCTCCCTCCCTCCCTCTCGCTCTCTCTCTCACTCTCTCTCCCTCCTTCCCCCTCTCCCCCCTCTCTCTCTCTCCGTGTGCGTGTGCACATGCATGCTTCATGTTAATACATATTTCTCTGTAAAGTGGAATGGCTTGTGAGCAAAATCTATCCTCTCCTGAGCTGGGTCATGATCATTTCATTTGATAGTTAGATGGGCCCATATAAATTTAAGAAATAGATAAATGAACAAATATATATATAAATAAATTCCTAGTGACCTATACTTAATATTAGTAAATAGAATGAGGCACTTACATGATACTCATACAATATATTATTCAAAGCCCACCTTTCCTTTAGGAGCTAAAGTGGCATATAAAGTGGCATATAAGTGGCATCTTCACCCACAAGAAGATCCCAGAGAGACTAGTTGGACTGATTGACTGGTCCCAAGTCACTCAGTGAAATTCCATAGCTAAGGATACACTACTCAAACCTATTGCCTCCCTAGTGCCAGCCAAATACCCTAACCATTACACCACACTGTCTCTTCAAACCCAAGGAGTGTGCGCAGCATTAGTATTTGCCTTGGTGTACATCAATAAAAGAACAAATGTATTTCAAAAACAAGGAGAAAACAGACAGGGAATTCATGAAAAAGAAAGAAAAGCAAATGTGTGTGCTTTTATCTGAGCTTGTTTCTACTTTTCAGCTTTTTTTTAAAAAAAAACAAGTCATTTGTGAAGGTGCAATCCTGTAGATGAATCTGCACAGATGATCTCAATTAGCTGGAGAGATTCACATCAGGGGCTGGTTCCAAATCCCGTAGCTACCAGTTTGTTGTGCGCGCAGCACTTCTGCTCATGCGCAGAAGCGTCCGGATGGAGCCTCCTGCCGCCGCCGCTACCAGTTCACCCGATCTGGTGCAAACTAGTAGCAAACCACCACTGATTCACATGCCATAGAAAGAAAAATTAAGAGAGTACTGTAGATTCCCAAAGATCATCCATCAGATCAATCAAGGCAGCCTCAATCGCATAGTCCGCCCTGAAGCCTTTCTGAAATGTTCCAAGCTAATTTGCTTCTTCCAGGACTGCTTGCATTTGAAAAGCCACCAGTTTCTCAATCAACTAATCATAAAAAGTCAGAGATTTCTCTGTAAAAGTTAGTTTCTTAGGGATCCAGGGCAAGTTTTTTAAAGACATCAGATAATTGCAATTTTAGCCAAGGAAGGATTTTTGCCTTTCCTCCAAAAGCATTTATGATGCTAACTAAAGGTGCTTCCAAGAACTTCCTAGCTAAAAGATGTTAAAACATTGGACAAAGATCCAGAGGACAAATCATGGTGCATACGGTCCCATTACTATCTGTCATACAACCGCACCCCCATTGTAGAATGTGTGGCCAGTTTTCAAGCTGCAGTTGATTATCTTAACACTTAGAAAATAGTTTCAAAATAGTACCCTAAAGAGACTTGGCAAAAATTCAGATACAAAAGATGACTTTTTAAAAATATTAGCCAGAAAAGTCTTTATACTGCATATCTTCAATTTTCATTTAAAATGTGTTCTTCAAATAGGAGTTAACTTTCCTTTCAGCAGCAGATTTAATCCAAAGGCTCCTTCGTATCAAATTACAGAAGAGTATAGGTAAGAAAATAAACTTACTTTTTACACTTGAATTCCTATTATTCATATTCATAATTTGGAACCTTTTGCTTTTGCAGCAACCATGGAAGTGAGATTATTCAATGTATACTTCTGGGGTGGGGTTTTTTTTTTTGTTTTTTTGTTTTTTTGCTGTTGAACTACCCCAATTTTACTTTTTTTTTTTTGCTTAAAAAGCTCCAAAATTGTATTATACCTCTTCAGTTACTCAAAAATGTTGCAATATGACATATTTATCTTCTTCCTGAATGTAGGATGCCATCTCTCTTGCTCATTACTGGCTTACCCTCAAACATTGTTGCTTGCTGTGACAGTGAGAAAATTAATAGAATAATTAGGGCAACTCAAAAGAATCCAGATGATACATTATCAGGAAGACCAAGTGACAATCATAGAGAAATCTTCTTTTTACTACTGCCATTTCTCCAGAATAATGTTTAACCAGTGATCGCTCTTGGAAGTACTGCTAGTGGGAGAAAAAAAAATCATTAATTAACTGATTTGCTCAATGAATAAATGGATTTATGTTGATGAATTGATGCCGGACTTCCATCTTGGGAGTTAAAATAGACGAGTTAATTCAGTACTGACAAAAGGTTTCCAGTGAATGAATGACTAAATGAATGAATGGTCATAAACCAAACAAGGTCAACTATAATAATTGTGTAATTCCAGGGGTGACATTCACATTTTTTCCTTACCAGTTCTGTGGGCATGGCTTGGTAGAGGGGTGTCATGTGACTGAGTG
>WNWU01000034.1:1133132-1164076 GCA_012654045.1 Ptyas mucosa | reverse complement strand
AATAAAATAAAATAAAATAAAATAAAATAAAATAAAATAAAATAAAAACATAATATATAATAAGAAAAGAAAAGAAAAGAAAAAATAATATAACATAACATAACATAATAATAAAATAAAAAATAACATAACAATATAATATAATATAATATAATATAATATAATATAATATACTCAAGTATAAGACGACCCAAATATAAGCCGAGACACCTAATTTTACCACAAAAACTGGGAAAACGTATTGACTCGATTAAGCCTAGGGTGGGAAATGCACCAGATAGGGGTTAATAAGAAAATAAAAAATAAAATATAGCAGAGTAAGTACTATAAATAAACGTACTGTATATCCAAGACCAGAGATATACCAGTACTTGTATTCAGCAATGCTTGGGCAGACCAAGGGGGCGTGACCAAACACAGGTAAGACTGTAAAGGCTATGTCATTGGTCACAGCCCTGGAGAAGAGTGGGAGAACACAGAAGCAAGGAGGTTCTTGCCCAGTATGACACGGACAACACAGAGGCTGCCGGCGTGCAGGAGAAAAGAAGAGCGGTGATATCAATAGTTATCGGACCACTCACAGAGGCTGCAGGCGCCCGCAGATGAGCGGGAGAGACCGGAGAACACCCGCACTGCACCGGAGAACAGGTAAGTGGGACCCTCACTCGAGTATAAGCCGAGGGGGGTTTTTTCAGCATAAAAAATGTACTGAAAAACTCAGTTTATACATGAGTATATATGGTAATGTAATGTAATGTAATGTAATATAATATAATATAATATAATATAATATAATATAATATAATATAATATATCAATAAAATGACCCAGTAGAAACCCAATACTTGCTAATGGCAATCAAAAATTTAATAGAATCTAACTCATGGATATATCTGTGAATTAGCAGTGCAACAGTATATGCACTGGTGTTCCAACAATTCAAATGTCCATCATCCAAATAAACCATAAGAAAAAATATATGTGGAACATTCCTTTCCAATGTTCTAGGAAGCAAGAGAGTAAATCTTGCTAAGATGAAAACTCTCCTGTGAAGAACAGATAGGATATTAAGCAAATGTTTATGTGCGGAAAATGTTTTGGTTTTTTTTTTTTTAATTTGATTTATATGCCGCCCTTCTCCGGAGACTCAGGGCGGCTTACAATGTGCTAAGCAATAGCCTTCATACTTTTGTATATTTATACAAAGTCAGCTTATTGCCCCCACAAACTGGGTCCTCAATTTACCTACCTTAGAAAGGATGGAAGGCTGAGTCAACCTTGAGCCTTGGTGAGATTCGAACCTGCAATAATTGCAGGCAGCTGATGTTAATAACAGGGCTTTAGACCACTGTACTATCCAAGGTTTGTAATTGCCATGATGGTTTAGCGCCTGAAGTCTACCTCTTTTAAGTCCAAAACAGGTTTTTTTAAAAAACTTCAATGTAGTTTTTTTTAGGCCCAAGCATGATCTAGAACTAAATCATTGACTATATTTTTTTTTTCCTTAAAGAAGTATCTATCAACAAAATTGAACTAACTTAGGGACCCAACTCAAGGCTACTTTTAGCCACTATTTTAAATGACAAATTCTCATACGACCCTTTGCCGAGGTGAAGCCAAGCTCCAAATGAAGAAGTGCATTAGTCATACAATTAGTCACACAACAAGGCAGATAGAGCGAGGCTTAAAATTTTTGAATGAAACGCTTGCAGTGCACTCAAGTCTTTATAGAGACAGAGATGTGCCCTATGTAAGAGGAGCTCAGCACCTTTGCTCTAAATAGCTCGGGTGGCAGCAGGAGCAAAATTATTGCAGTTACGTCTGGCAAAACTCATTATAGCATTTGAAGCCTTCTGGGCACAGACTGAAATGTCACAAGATTGATATCCTCACACAGGAGAAGATTGGAAGTAAGATTCCCAAGAATTTAAAAACCTCCGACTATTCAATTTGGGTGCCATTCATTTCCCACTTATAGAGGCAATTTAGACAGTGATTAGTAAATAGCACCACTTTGGAATTGTTTTGGAATAGATAATTTGAAGTTCTTCGCAACAAGATGTAAGGGTCCACAGACTTTGCCAAAGGACAATCTGAGTTTTGTGAGAAAGTAACAGCACTGTCAGCATAGAGCGGAATGGAAATAATATTGAAACCTAACCCTGGAGGGTAGAACTTCCTTTTAGATAGGGGTTTTAGAGTAGAATCAATATAACAATTAAATAAATGTGAAGCAAGAATGCAACTTCCCAGATGATAACTGAAGCGGAGCAATTGCCAATGGCGGTGATTTTTCCCCACATGTAGATGTTCTCAAACATGAAAACATCAGCCACGATAAATTTCAATCAGTAAGTAAAACCGCCATTTCCTCCACGATCTCACTTTAGAAATCAAATCCAAAGCCAGTAAAGATGACATAAAGAATTCCTCTTCATTTTTTTCCCAACTGATGCCATTGATCTCATGTTATTATTATTATTATTATTATTATTATTATTATTATTATTATTATTATTATATTTATATTTATATACCGCTCTACTCCCGGGGGACTCAGGGCGGTGTACAGACAAATGATAAAATACATATAATACAAATATTTTAAAGAATTGATTAGAATACAATTAAATAATTTGGTCTTAAACCTAAAATTAAAACTCTAAATTTATGAGATTAAGATTTAAGAATATAAGAGTAATTTTAGAAGAGGTTAGTCCAGGCCAGCCTGCTGGAATAGAAACGTCTTGAGGGCACGGTGGAAAGCGCGAAGATCCGGGATTGTCCGTATCTCCGGGGGGAGCTTGTTCCACATGGTGGGTGCCCCCACAGAGAAGGCTCTCCCCCTGGGGGCCGTCAGTCAACACTGTTTGACCGACGGCACCCTGAGAAGCCCCTCTCTATGGGAGCGTACTGGTCGGTGAGAGGGTACTGGTGGCAGAAGGCGGTCTCGAAGATACCCCGGTCCTAAGCCATGGAGCGTTCTAAAGGTGGTAACCAAAACCTTGAAGTGCACCCGGAAGAACACAGGAAGCCAGTGCAGCTCACGCAGGAGGGGTGTCACATGGGAGCGCCACATCGCTCCCATAACTACCCGCGCGGCCGCATTCTGGACCAACTGGAGCCTCCGGGTGCTCTTTAAGGGGAGCCCCATGTAAAGAGCATTGCAGTAGTCCAGGCGGGTTGACGGTCCCGTTCTGAGGTTAGCTTGTTCCTCTCAGCCCATTCCTTCTACTTTAGTCAGCAATTAACATTTCTTACAAAGCTGCCTGGGATGTAATTGAATAATAATGCTTAGTAAATTGGCTGGAAATAATTGGCTAGATTATTTTGGGGGGGGGAGAAATTGCAGGTTGGTCTCACTCTTTAGACATCTGCAATGACCAATCAGTATGATTGAGGAAGGGAACCAAGGCAGAAATGTGTCCATCTGAATTTGATTTCTAGAGATCTGCTCGGATTCATGGAAATGAATTCTAAGTACAGTAGATATTACTTGTTCAATAAAAAATATTATTTCCTTTTAAATCTGAATCTTACTGGTTTTATTCTGAAACTCTCTTCTATGGAGCTGGCTTAAAAGATTACAACAGAAAAAGATCAGCAGAAGTTAAAAACAAACAAATGTCCCTATATAAGATCCATTTTAAACATGAAAACCTGTTCTACATTGTCTTTAGTTGGCAAAGATTCCACTCCTTTACAGGTTGTCTTTGTTTAGCGATCGTCTCATACAGTGAGTGTTTGCAGGGATGACAGTGATGTTAGAAAAAAAGAATTTTTTTTGTTTATTTGTCCAGACTGGAGTCTCTCACAGAACCCTGTCAAGTTCCTGCCAAATCCAAGGACTTCATAGAATACAGTATTTTAAAAACCCTTGTTCTACTCTATCTGAAACACTTTCTAGTCATGGAATGCTTAATTTCCAAAACAGAATCAGAAACCTGGAGCTCCGTACTACAATTCTTTAGCAAGTATTTTTAATCTTGTTATACTTTACTATGTTTCTATATCAATCCATGAAAAGTTCCTTTCAAGCAAGATATCCTAAAAAGGTAGCTTTATTCCTACCTTCTAATTTCAAGTGAGAGAAAAAGATCAGTTCAGAATACCGCTCATACAGTAAGTGCTATGTGCTTAGAGGTCAAAGCATTGTTAGAGACCCCATATACCCACTTTACTGTCTGTTTCTGTTGCCTCCCTCTGGGAGAAGATTTTGAAGTATTTCTAGAGGACTACCAGATTCTGGAACAGCTTTGCTCCCTATGTCATCCGTCTGGTATACTCGCAAGATTCGTTTTTCTCGCCATGTACATGTATATATCCGGACTAGACTGTGTTTTTCTATGTATCATATAATATATGTGGGTATGTGCATAATTTTGTATTTATTTGTTTGTTTGTTTGTTTTGTCATGTTTATGTAGTATATATTGGAGGTGGTGATCCTTTGAGAGCTGTATGCAACAAAATTTCATTTTAATGTATTCCGATTAGTGTACATTTAAAGTGACAATAAAGTTATTGTAAGGTCTAAGAATTAGGAAATTGGAAGACTCTATTTGCATTATTTCGTATCCTTTTCAATAAGTCATCGATCCTTTTTCCCCCCCTGTATCTGGCAAAATGACAGTTTCCTACAAGGAGCCAGAGAGAGTGATAGTACTGGAAAACGCAATTAAAAATAGTAAGGAACACTCTTACTACAAAAAAAAAAGATGTTTAGAAAGACCTCTGGGCTTTAAACTAGAAGTCATTATCACTTCAAATGATTTAAGTGTATGCACAGTGGGGTGGATTTCTTAGTTCTAAACTTGTAGATTGGAAAAGAAATAGGATTTGCTTCTGACCCTATGTATTGCTAAATTTGAATCAACAAAATGATTATACTTTAGAAGTGCCAGGCATGATTTTTCCATATCAAAGATGAAGGATTTCATCCACCACCCTCTCTACACATTTAATAATCTTAAATGGCAAAGGTTGAAGTGTCTTATATAGCAAGGTGTTTCTTCCAGAAATTTATTTCCTGGTGGTGGTTGTTTTTTCTACTCTGACGGGAAATAAAATTGCTAGAAAAGAAAAAGTCCAAACCTTCAAATTGTTTCTATTTTGGTTCTCATTCGTCAGACACATAGATGGATAGGTAACGTCTATCTTTTTTATAAGGTATCAGATCAAAATAATGCAATCCGTGGATCAGCATTTCTGACCTCTTACCAGCTCTAACATAATCATTCCAAAGCGAATTGCTTCTTTAAATTTAGTATCATAACTGATTGCAAAAAAGTAAATAAATAAAAAATAAGTGAAGTGAAACTTCCATTCTCCTTAAGGGGAAACCTATTGGACACAGCAAACTTGTGTAACGTCATGTCATGAATGCAGAATGCCAAGATAGATTTGACTATGACAAACGCAGGGTCAGCAATCAGTCCAGAAAGCTGACTTTTTCTTATTATTGCAGGAGAAGAGAAGATGCTCAAAACTCTGCTTTATGGCTTCTAACAGAAAATCAATATTGCTCCATGAAAGAAACAAAGAGGCAAGTTTTTGTAGCTGTGGTGTTCAGAACAAGGGGAGTTATAAACATCTTGTTTTATAAAAGAAGATGCGACACACAGGCCCTTAGAGATATATGCTACGATCTTCCACTTCCTACGTTCTACATTGATTCAAACTGTGTGCTCCTATCAGGCATTATGTTATCCAGAGCATTCACAACTGTACTCCCCATATAACTGCCCCCACCGCATGACACTAATCTTGTCAGCTTCTGCAGATGTCCACACGTTCAGCAGAGGCGTCTACAGGGAAAGCCTTTCTGTCTACCGCCATGGTAAACCCACAACTCCCTGCAGGAAGTTAATGTCATTTGAGTGACGTCAGCAAGGATGGGGATTATCCAGCCCACTGACAAAATAAGCACTCTGGATATTATCCTGCTTGAATGAAGCTTATCTTTAGGACGGAAAGCAGGGCCTCGAAATGATTAAATTAGATTAGCTGTTTGTGGCCTAGACCATGGTGGAAATAGAATATGTGTTCTGTGTTAAAAGAAGAAGACGAGTCATTCTTTGGGGACCTGTTCTGGACTCCGTGATTTATCAGAGTGAAAGGGGAAAGATAACTCATTGGTGAAAAACAGACAAACATGGTATGAAACACTTGGCTAATTATTCTATCTTTTGCATCTTGCTGCAGGGATAGAATTTTGAGAGCTTGTACTAGCCAGAGAAGATGATGCTAGGGTAGATCAATTAATGGTTGGCCTGCACAAAAGAGAGGATTACTTTTAATCAAATGTGGGATAAAGAATCATATAAATAAATAAATACATCCAGAGCTACGTCTGCTCCTGGGAATACCAGGCTCCAATATGCTCCTATGTAATTCACTTGGCCTCATCCAACTCCATGCCAAATCTGATTTTTTTTTAAAGATTTTTTTAAAAAAAACCTACTAGAATGCTAGAAAACAAATTGCCAAACCTCAAGCATAATCTGTATTTCTAAGAATGCTTCTGGACTCCACATGTATTTGGCTGTATTATAGCAGGGAAAAAAAAATAATAGGAGTTGCAGCTCAGAGCTCTGTTTAGTATTATTTATTCATTTGAGGAAAAAATACATGTGACCTACAATAGTGTTGATGAAGGTAATGGGAACAACTTCATCGCTTTATAGCCATTTTGTGACAAATATGTCTATTGTTGGCCCATTAGACCTCTACCCTAGCTTAAATGAAGTGGGGACAATGAAAGCAATTCCAATGTTGTATATCCTGGACCAAGTTAGTGCCATATTTAACCACTGCATGAGCTTTGAATACAAAAAAGAATAGATAATATCATTGGGCAGGAAATATAATTGGAGATAATGTCAGGTGCCGAGACAAAGAGGAGTTCACAGAGAAGGCATCTCACCACCTGATAAATTAATTTCTCATACATTTTTAATGGACAGTCTGTTTGGCATCTATGATGATGGAATGAATGTGTTGGGTATAAAAGCATTACAAACCTGCCCCCTGGCACAGACGTGCCATGGCAGAACATTGTATACATATCTAGGGTCCATATTAGAAAGCATTGCATGTTTACTAAGTATTTACCTTTAATAAACCTTGTGATGCTCACGCTAGCTTTCAACTCCTCTTTCTTGGAAATTTCACATGGATATTGGTCCTTGGAGGGCATCTATATTTTCATTTACATGTGGGAAAACAAATGTTGAAGGTATAATACTCTGTATTTCCGAATCTTCTTCCTTTAGGTGATAGAAGGATTTTCTGCTGATATGAAGATTCATTTGCTAGTCTAGTCAAATTTTGTATAAGGAATCGGCCTGAAGGACTCAATCTTGTTCCTTCTCTCGGGTGGCAAAATGTCTGAGGTTGTGTGCATTATTCCTTCATTCACTTGATTTATAACCTGCTTTCCTTTTCCAGCAACTTATACAAGGCAGCTAACCAAAAGGAGAAAAAAGAATTTTAAAAACCCTGAAAGACAGATAAAAGATGAGACTCCTTAGACTTAGCCAAGAGCAATCATGAGACAGAATGGACTAATTCAGAGTAGATTTTTTTTTATTCTGCCTTTATTATTTTTATAAACAGCTCAAGATGGCAAATATACCTAATACTTCTTCCTCTTCCTATTTTCTCCACAACAGCCTTATGAGGTGAGTTTAGTGCAGTGCTTCTCAAATAGTGGGGTGCGCCCCCCAGGGGGGGCGCGAGGCTCCATAAAAGGGGGCGCGTTTGACCTCGGCATCTGATTGGCTGTCCAAAACCCTTGTGACACGAGCCCGTCGGAGCCATCTTTAGTGTGGGACGTCCGTTCACACTTACTTTGTTGCCCGACGGATGTGTGCCCAATTGATGCTCAAATGACTGACAATGACCTTCTCCTGTGAAACATAACGCTGCCCCAATTAATCAAACTTGCTAAAGAAATCGGGCTACCGCTGCTGACATTTGCATCGATAGTGAGCATTAAGCCAGTACATGTGACTGCGCATGCTCCTCCCTTTCAAGGAGAACAAACCTTTTTCTAATAATGATACTATTTACAGTCGCGCGGGGGGCGCGAAAAATGTTTTCTTCTTCCTAGGGGGGCATGACAGAAAATAATTGAGAAGCACTGGTATAGTGGGAGAGAGTGCCTGGCCCAATGTCACTCAGCTGGCTTTCATGCCTAAGGTGGTACTAAAACTCACAGTCTCCTGGTTTCTAGCTTGGCACTTTATCTACTAGACCAAAATAGCTCTCAGATTTTCATATATCTAGGAATGGATGGGTCTTCATTTACATTTAATTCTTCATAAAAAAGAGTTCCTGGTCTGTTCCACTAGTGCACTGTTGTGACCCTGGCCCAAGTAGGTAGTATTAGACGCAAATAGTTCCAAAACAAACAGACTTTATTAGAACAGCTGAGAATTAACTCATTCTCAGCATAGTCCAAACTAAATCAAAACCAACTCTTCATAACACAAATTCTTCAGTCTAATTATCAACCTTGGTATAATTAGGCAAACTTCCAAAGGCTTCTCTTGGCAAAAGTTCAGAAGCAGAAGACGCTGACTAGAGATAAGTGCAGCAAGACAAGAACAAGTCTATCAACTTGTTTTCCAACAAAGAGCCCAAGAGCCATTGCTGGTCTTTTAAGCCTTAAAGAGGGGCCAATCATCTCTTGGTCCTACTCCCAAGTCATCCTCTTTGCTTTAGCTGCTGTTGCCTTCTGGCAGCTCTTCTCATACATGCATTAGGAACAGGCTTCTCTTGTTCTTCTGCCTCTCTACTGTCAGCCTCTGGAGGCTCCAGAGTCTGCACATCACTCCCTGATGGCCCTGGCCCCATCTCTGCCTCTGACGTAGAGCCCTCATTTGGGCCTTCCCCAGCCCCCAGGACTGGCCCCTGTTCTTCCTCAGCCTCATCGCTGTCCGACTCCGCTGCCAGCTCTTCAGGCTGCTGGCGGACCACAACAGTGCACTATCCTACATCTCTGCCAAAAAGTTGTTTTTTTTAGCTTTGGGAAAATGCTATATTGGAGAGAAGAGCAGAGATATTGGGTTTAATAACTATGTTTATCCTCAAATTAATAGGCTCATTATGATCAGGCTGCTCTACTGATCTTCCTCGTCACTACATTTGGGGGTTGGATAGAGAACCTTTGCTCCACCTTATTATTAAACTAAGTTTCATGTCCTAAGTGGCTTTGCAATGAGCTGCATTGGTTAGCAGACTTGGCTAAGCAGAAAAACACCATCTGGAAAACTTATATGCAGTGCATTTCTTGCTAAAAATACCTCTACTCTTTTTTTTTATAAAGACTGAAATGTGAGACATTTACACAATAGCAATAGCAATAGCACTTAGACTCGTATACTGCTTCATAGTGCTTTTACAGCCCTCTCTAAGCGGTTTACAGAGTCAGCATATTGCCCCCAACAATCTGGGTCCTCATTTTTACCCACCTCGGAAGGATGGAAGGCTGAATCAACCTTGAGCCTGGTGAGATTTGAACTGCTGAACTGCAGCTAGCAGTCAGCTTAAATAGCCTGCAGTACTGCACTCTAACCACTGCGCCACCTCAGCTCTACACAAGGATGTAAATGTAGATTAAATTCGAAGTATAAGGTTACTGTAATTTCATTACTATCAAGCTAAGGGCTGAATCAAGCATTTGGGTGTGATCTAACCAACATTGAGCAGCTATACTGCCTTGGAGAATTAAGTGGCATATCCAAGGCTTATCGTGACCAGGAACTGTGGACTAAGAGAACGTTTCTCAGTAGCCAGAAGTGTGTTATCTATTATTGAAAAAGGCAAGTTGTATTTAGTTACATGAAGAAATGCAAATTTTCTTTTTTTTTCTCCCTCCCCCATAGAGATTAAGTATTAGAAAGGAAATAAGATCGGAGTAATATATTGCTTTTATTGAAGGGGCAGTGTACACTGAAAAAGCAAAAAATGGAACCTGCTATCTCTAATAAGGTCGAAGCTTCAGCCCAACATAATGCACTTTAAAAATAAATAAATGAAATGAAATGAAATAAAGCAAGAAAGCAGCAGCCCAGCTACCAGCTACATTGCTTACTTTACGAAGCTAAGCCAGTGGGATGCAGATAGTAAGATCTTTGTCTCACTGCAGCGAGGATAGAGGATAAAAAATTCTGTGCCAGTAATCTTCATTGGATTAATGGTTTCTTTTTTATCTGCTGTATTTCTGCTCAGATGTCTTTGCTCTGAATGAGTCAGTGGAATGCAAATGACGGATACAGTCAGTCTGAAAATATTTAAATCTTGCTTTCCACTGCAGTGCAGGTATGTGTATGCGGATCTGTGTGTACACACATACAAACACACACACACACACACACACACACATACAAACACAAACTGGAGGAAGGGCAGATGAAAATTATAGACCGAGCAATAAGCAGAAAGTAATAATAGCGCAGATGAAAAATAGACTGGGTTCTCTTCTCGCTTTCCCTCTCCCCTTCATAGTATAAATAAGATCAACATTTAAATGCCTAGTATTAGAGGGGGGCAGGGGATTCACAATGTTCCATATCTGAGACACGTGCGCTCCACAAAAAAGGGCATCTGTTAAAATGTAAAACTGCTTTTATTTCAGAGGCTCAGTGACAAATCTTCACAACTCCTAAAGCAGATTTTTTTTTCCTTTCTTTTTTTTTGTTGCGGCATTATTTTAATTCTGACAAAAGTCGCAACCATCTAGCAGAGACACAGCTCCCCTTTGAATTGTTTTCCTGATCTAGTCTGACTTTTCTTCTGAACTGGTTACAGGTTTCTTTTGCTAATTAATTAATTTAGTAATTTTAGCTAAAAGCCAAAAGACGTCTGGGGACGGCAATAGCTTCCATGGAACACGGTGGGTCTTTAATCCTACATAAACAAATATGGGAGTTTGCTATGAGGTTGTAATCCAAAATAAACTTTATTGAAAATAAATCCCATTGCAATGCTATAACAGGGAATTTGCTACAGGAATTATACGGTACAGTTTTCTGAAACAAACATCGAAAGTATAGGAAAATGTCTGGGTATGAGTGCAGCAGGTGTGCATGGATGTTTGCGTCTGTACAAAGAAACAGAGAATCACAATAATAAGAATCAGGACATTTCACTCGTAAAATCTAGGACTGCAGGAAGGCAAATTAAAACATTCCTGATGCGTGCATTGATACATGTATCCTCAATTTCATCTATCAGTTATCGTACATCACAATCCACTCATATCCAAATAAATAAAAATATCAGGCCTGGATCAAGAGAAACTGGAAAGGTAAAAAGAGAGATTTATTTATAAGATGGTCTTTTCATCTAAAACGGGTGGGGAATGATGGTCCTTTTATGACTTGTGGACTTCAACTCCGAGAATTCCTAAGCCAAGTTCATCATTTGCTTGGTTGGTTAACGTGACCTGTGACACAAGGGGAATGGACAATATCTATTCTTTAATTGTACCAAAGCGTGGGAATTATTCAGAATTGGTTTCACATTTGAACGTGCCGAAATGATGTAGCCAAAATGGATCTTGAGAAAAACCACAGCCTCAGAGTCCTGAATTGATTGGGCCCATTTGTTCTGACCTAGGCTTCCCCAAAAAGCATGAAGCAGAATCCTGGTCCCAACAAAACCCCTTTTATTAAACAAACTGTGAATTCCTCTCATTCACCTTCAGCAAAGTCTTTCAAGGGAGAATTTACAGTCACAGATCTTATCTGGCTTGGACAGCTGCCAGGCCGATATCTTCAAAACTTGGCAAAGAGTCTTAGAGACTCACAAGCCAATTAGGCAAACTAATTGTCTCCTGCAAACTCCACTCCCCTTTTGCTCCTCTTTTATTCCCTCTGGGAGGGGTCATTCATCGTCCACCTGTGGCCTCACTCCCAAGTCAACTCTTGTTCTTTAGCTGTTCTCTTCATCTGGCAACTCTGCGCATGCACACACTGGGAACAGGCTCCAGCTGTTTGTCTACCTCACTGATATCTGACTCTGAAGGCAGCTGATAACTGGAATCTGGCCCTGACCCCCTCTCTGCCTCTGAGGCAGAGCCCTCATCAGAGCGTTCCTCAGCCTCCAGGACTGGCCCATTTTCTTCCCCAACCTCCTCACTGTCCGAATCTACTGCCAGCTCTGCTGGCCGCTGGCGGGCCATAACAACAATACTCGGAACCATAGCAACTATTTCATCCTTATAAACTAGGAGATCTATAAGAAAGTGCAACCAGTATTAATTGGTAATTCTATAGGTCAGAGGATATGTTTTCCATATATGAAGAGCTCCAATTTTATGGACATTTTGGTTATACTGGGCAGACTGGTTGGCTACTCTCCTGTGATAGTGCCATAACTCAATGTACAGACAGGACTAGCTGGATCAGATGGATTGAAAATAAAAGAGATGGCATTGATGTGATTTAGCTTCACTTTTGTTATATCCTTGGAGGAGGGCAAATGCACAATATAAGTTAGATGGGTAGTTGGTTAAATGTTGATAGGCTTGGCCATAGTTGTCCCTACACAGGGGTGGGTTCTACTTACCTTTACTACCGGTTCACATCGTGCCCATGCGCATGTGCTTGCTTTGCTCGTGCGAAACTTCTGCGCATGTGTAGATCACCTATGATGACATCCGGGTCAGTCGGCAGAGCCTCCTGCTGGTTTTACTACCAGTTCTTGCAAACCGGTCCAAACTGGGGGCAACCTACCACTGTCCCTACATCCCTAGCAGCCAGCAGAAGTGGGGGAGGGATCCAAGTGAGTATATTTTCTGCTAGTGCAGATGCATACAGACTAGCATTGCAAATACTGGGATCAATCTCCTCAGTGTGTCAGAAATATAAAACCACTGAGCAATGACAGTGTATGAGTGAAAATCAAGCAAAGCATATCATTTGGAAAAGTGATGCTTTTGTTGCAAAGCCTACTTCCCTGAAGCACAATGAAGAAGGACGTTGCTGGCACCTTTCATCAGGAATCCACAAAGGCTAGAAAAGCTTTGTATGAATTTTTTTTTCTAATTGCAAATAAAAGACAGCTTTACAACACTGGGGAAAAAAACCCTCTCCCCTGTTTTCTTGCATTCTGGCTATTGCTTTGTTTTGAGAAGAAATTCCAGAAAATTGCTTGATTCTGTAATCAAGGGCCACATCACTAATTCAGCTGAGAACAGGGGTGTCAAACTCAAGGCCCGGGGGCCGGATATGGCCCAAGGGGTGCTTAGATCTGGCCGTTAGTGGGGTCACCCTGGAAACAGCAAAGGACCAGCCCACAGTGCTTCTATTAGCAAAAATGGAGCTTGGGGGGGTCGCCGACGGCCCTCCTGAACTCCATTTTTGCTGGCAGAGGGTTGCAGGAGGTCGTCACAGCTGAAAACAGAGCTTGGGGGGCCATTTTTGCTGGTAGAATGCTCAGGACACCACAGGCACCCCTGACACGAATGACCTCAAGTTTGCCATGCCCACCCTTGCCCCCCAAGGTCAAACACAACCCTGATGCGGCCCTCAGTGAAATCAAGTTTGACACTCCAGCTGAGACCATTCAACTCAAAAGTTTGGTAAAAGATCATTTTTTTCTATTAATTTTAATGAATGAACAGATGAAACCTTTTCTTTTCTTTTTACGACCCTGTAATTCCTTGCTTCAGGGTGCAGTCAGGGCAACTGAATGGATCTGAGTGTTTACTAGCCAGATGCCCTTCCTGATGCCTACATGGCAAGAGATGAAGTATATCATCAGGGGTGAAATGCTACTGGTTTGCTCCGGTTTGGGCAAACCAGTAGTGATAAAAATTACCAGTTTGGGCGAACTGGTAGTAAAAAAGGCTACCGATTCAGTCAAACCTGTAGTTTAAAAAAGCTATCTGCAGCACGCACCAAAAGGAGGCTTGGAAAGGTAAGTGGAACAGCGAGGGGGGATCAGCTGTGCCGCCAGGTTTAGCTTTGCTAGAAAGCAGGGTTTCCTGCTTTCTAGTGAGCTAAACCGCGCGGCACAGCTGATCGTCGGATCGTAGCTTTTTTAAACTACCAATTTGACCGAACCGGTAGCTTTTTAAATGTGCAGTGTGCGTTTGGTGTGCACTGTGCATGTGCACGCAATGCACATTTGGTGTGCATGCGCGCACACAGTGAGCACTTGGCGCACAGTGTGCATGTGTGGCCAGCGGACCAGTAGCAAACCGGTTCAGATCTCACCAGTGTATATCATGCTTAATTGTCTATTGAGCTAAAATTTTTAAAAGAAATGCTGTTTTCTGTAGCTGCTACTAAAATGATAGATGATATTCTTTGAAATAAATGAGCTAAATTGGAAGAAATGAATTAATTGGAGCTTACATGGATATTATTCCAACAGTGGTAGGTTCACAACAGGGGTGGGTTCTACTTATCTTTACTACCGGTTTGTAGTGGGACCACGCGTGCGTGCAAAGCGAAGCATGTGCAGAAGCGTTTTGATGACATCAGGGTCGGTGGGCGGAGCCTCCTGCTGCTTTTACTACCAGTTCTATAGAACTGGTGTGAACCGGGGGCAACCCACCATTGGTTCACCCACCATTGGTTCACGATCAGTAATACTGAGATTCATTATCATAACTTTTTGCAAAAAGAAAAAAAAATCTGTTTGGACTTTTGTCATTTTACATCTAAGCACTAACTTCCAAATACCTCTCCTGTGATCTGTGAGAAGACTTCATATGAAAAAAAGGCAATTATATGAAAATTACCATAAACTAAAACTCCAAGCAATTTGCTTTGGATTTGATTGCTGATCACAAAACCTTCTGTTCCACTGAAGTTTAATAACTGTCGAAGGAAAATATCCAGGGGTGGTATTCAGCTGGTTCAACCTGGTTCGGTGAAACCGGTAGTTGTGACCTGCAGAATCCCACTTTATGAAATTTATGAAGGATGCTTGAATTACCAATGTCCACTCTAGATCGATGAACCTCCAAGCAGAGCTTTAAAATTCAAGTATGATTCATCTTTCAAAATCAAAAAGAATAAAATAACTCTTTTTTGATATTCATGAACAAAATATGTATAATTTCTCCCAAATGAATTACCTCCCCAATCAGTGAAATGCTTTGGGTTTCTCATCCTTTTCTTTCCAAAGGATCTTGAAATCATCTCTTATATTGCTTTACTGAGAACTACTTCACAACCTCTTTATATACCAGTGGAACAGTGGTGGGTTCCTCCCGGTTCTGCCCGGTTCCGCCGAGCCAGTAGCGGTGACGATATGACGTCACCAAACCGGTTCTACCACCCCCCCCCCACGTCCCCCACCTCCCTTGCATTATTCTTACCTTTTATTTGCCCCCACCCACAATCTATTGCTGCCTCCTGAGTCCCAAATGATCGGCTAGAGGGGAAAAAACTGTTTAAACTCTTGCCGCAGGGCTTCAAAGGGCCGCCCTACAGCTGATCAGTGTTAAAAGAAAACAAATGAGTAGACCAGTGCCTGCAAAAATAAATGGGTAGACCAATGCCTCCAAAAACAAATGAGTAGACTGGTAGAGCTCTGCAAGCAGTTAAAAGCCTGATAGACCAATACCTCTGCTAAATCCTAAAGAATTGTCACATGACCATCAAGTCACACCCACAAAATAAGCCACGCCCACAGAACCAGTAGTAAAAAAAATTTAGAACCCACCCCTGCAGTGGAAACTTGATATGTAAATGTATCCTGTAATATTCACCAGCTATCACAATCAAGAACAAATTATAGGTCCAAAGTAGTTTTTCGTTGCCATTGTTTTTAATTTTCATCAGCCATGTATTACTCCAAGAAAATCTTCTGTTTCAGTTTGAAAAGAAAAACAAAACAAAAGGATATTTTCCTATTACTGAAAAGAATTAACTATTTCTATCTAGATCTACAATCCTTCAGTGGGTTTTTTTTTTAATCCGCTTTGGCTAGAGAAGTGAAGCAACAGTAGAATAGGAAATTAGGATCTATTGCTTGTGTGCTGTGTATATTAGGCCTGTGTGGGGCAGTTTTGTTTAGCCTCAATGAGGTACCTTTGAACTCAAAAGCACCACAGTGCACTTGCTGAGGTGAAAAGGCAACACAATTTGTCTCAAAGTGCTGTCTGCAATCCCTCACAGCCTGCTGATTGAAGCTGAAGAGGCAGCTTCAGAGAACCATGAAGTTATATAACAGCATTTTTCAGCTTACTTTTAACGTAAAGGGGGTTTGCTTGGAATGGGTATTCCTCAAAAACCTACATAGCTGTGGTTGTATGGTACATGTCTGGTCCAGAAAGAAAACCACTGGACTTAAATTATTTTTGTATTTGTCTCATATAGTCCTGGAAATACTATTAAACATTTTAGAACAAGCTGTTTAGAACAGCTTTCATGAACCTGCACTTACTAGTAAACACAGTCTATTGTATTTAATAAGGGCCCGATTGCATTCATTCTACAGTGGCTCAGGATTTAGAACCCCAGGAGCAAACAACTCTGAGTAAGCTCATTCACAGTATGTTCCTGCTCTTCCTCCTTATTAGTATCTCAATTAACATCTCCTCTCTCTCTGAACTCAGTCCATATCATCACCCAGCAAAAGTTGTAGGACAAGATCAGACATCTGCTCTAGTCAGTCTTGATTTAGCCTACATCAGAGGTGTCAAACCCATGTCATGGCGGCGTCACGTGATGTATCGGGACTTTTTCCCCTTTCACTAAACCGGGCGTGGACAGGGCCAGCACGTGACGCATCTGGCCTGCAGGCTAGAAGTTTGACATCCCTGGTCTACATGCTTCCAAAGGGGAAGTGAACAAGAAATGTGTGTTTACCTCTGTGTGCCTTTAAGTCAGTTTTGAATCCCTGGTGACTTCCTGGACTAATCCCTGCAGTTTTCTTGACAATGATTTTCAAAATCTATTGTCTATGGAGATTCTCAGTCATCCAAGTCATAATTGTTCACTTCTCATTCAAGAAGCTAAATGAGGGGGAATGGAAGCACAGACATTTTGGACAGAGAGGACCGCTGGTTTGAAAGAGGGGTCAAAGCAGGGGTGAAATCCTCCCGGTTCAGACCGGATCACTCAATCCGGTAGCCATGGCAGCGGGTGGTTCGGAGAACCGATAGCAAACATCCCTGCCCCCCCCCCCCATGCCCAGCTGAACCGCACAATCATCAGAGGCTCTTTTTTTAAAAAAAGCATTTTTTCTACAACCTCTTCAGCCGAAAAAATGCTTTTAAAAGTAAAAAAAAGCCTCTGATGATTGCGCGGCTCAGCTGGGATCATCAGAGGCTTTTAAAAGCATTTTTTCTACAACCTCTTCAGCCAAAGAGGTTGTAGAAAAAATGTTTTTTTTTAAAAAAAGCCTCTGCTGATCAGGCAACTCAGCTGGGATCATCAGAGGCTTTTAAAAGCATTTTTTTTACAACCTCTTCAGCAGAAGAGGTTATAGAAAAAATGATTTTAAAAGTAAAAAAAAAAAAACAAAAGTTGGCCACGCCCACCCAGTCACATTACCCACCACCACCACCAAACCACGCCCACCGAACTGGTAGTGACAAATTTTACATTTCACCACTGGGTCAAAGAGGCCATCTATGTCAAAATTGAACAGCCCTCTCCCAAAAGAGGAGAGGGATACAACATCATCTATCTCCAGTTTACAACACAGTCCTTTCAACAGTTCCAAGAAGCCTTCACAACCATTTGCACTACTCAGGTGACCCCGATAACACAGATAAACCTCCAGGTGGCCTCAACGACTCTCTAAAAGGATGCAAATGACCAGCTGTCTGCAAGGAATATAAATCTTTCCATTACCCACCATCTAGTCAGAGCTGAAGAAGCTTCTTGGATGAGAAGTGAAAGGTCTTCAAAGTAAAACAAGACAGTCCAGTTGCCTCTTGAAAAAGCACTTTTGGGACATTGTAATCTGCCTCCTTCCCTGATCTGAAAAAGTGACTGGCCCAAGATTACCCAGCTGGCTTCATGCCTAAAGTGGGAGTAAGACTCGCTGTCTACTGAGTTCTAGTTTAGAGCCCTCAACCAAGCTGGGTCTTTTTCATTTCAATTATCAACCAAAAAAAAAAGACAATAAAAAACAGCACTGAAAAAGAGGAAGAGCAAGGTTAAGAGAGCTGGGTATCAGCAAGTAGATCTGGTAGCAGTGGTGGGTTTCTCCTGGTTCGACCCGGTTCTCCCGAGCCGGTAGCGGTGATGATATGATGTCACCAAACCGGATCTGCCCCCCCCGTCCCCCCCCCGTTATTCTTACCTTTTATTTGGCCCCACCCCCAATCTATTGCTGCCTCCTGAGTCCCAGCTGATGGCTAGAGGGAAAAAAACTGTTTAAACTCTTGCCACAGGGTTTCAAAGGGCCACCCTACAGCTGATCAGTGTTAAAAGAAAACAAATGGGTAGACCAGTGCCTGCAAAAATACATGAGTAGCTCAAGGCCTGCAAAAATACATGAGTAGATCAGTGCGTGCAAAAATAAATTGGTAGACCAGTGCCTGCAAAAAATTAATGGGTAGATCGGTACAGCTCTGCAAGCAGTTGCAAGCCTGGTAGACCAGTACCTCTGCTAAATCCTAAAGAATTGTCACATGGCCATCAAGCCACGCCCACAAAATAAGCCACGCCCACAGAACCAGTAGTAAAAAAAATTAGAACCCACCCCGGTCTGGTAGGTACCCAATAATGCCAGCTCCTGATCTCAGCTCTCGGATGGTAAAACAACCACCGATACTTTGTGAACCAAAATGTCTGCCATCTCCCTGAACTTTACAAAATGAGTATTAAAATCGCTATGCTATCATTTAGTTGTCTTTTTCCAGAACATAGCACAGTTCAGCCAATGCTTTAAAGCAGCCACAAGGACAGGCTGAAAGCAATACACTCCTTCTATTTTTTGCTGCAAGAGATTTCTGGTATTCATAGGCCTGTGTAATTTGGGATTGCCAATATAAAAACAGTAATAGATTTGCACAGCAATCTGTACTGAAACTAGAGTGATCTCCTAGAGAAAGAGAAAGAAGGTGTAAGCAGGAGTTCTTTTTAGCTATTCCGGTTAATAGCTGTCGAGAGATCTATCATAAATATTTCTAATCTATTTTTTAAAAAAGTCATTTCACGGGTTGCCCATAGAGGCTGAGGATTAGTTGTACATATCATTTAAAAAATTATAAAACTTAATGCAAAGGTTGCATAGAGAATTATTTGTATGTCTTTAAAAGCTCATGGGTGATTTTGCTTCCCACCTTGTTTTAAATATTATCAAGTGATTTTGTGATAAAAGCCAAAATGTATTCTTAGGAAAAAGATATTCACAAATCTTTTTGTACAACCAAGCTTTATTCTTGGGAAAGACAAAGTCTGCAAAATATTCACATGTTGCAAGCTTGTTCTTGGACTTTCCTATCTAGTCTTTTCCTTCTGGGTTGAAGGCTTTAACTCTGGATGATTTAGTAAGGATATGTATCAGTGGTGGGATTCAAAATTTTTTACTACTGGTTCTGTAGGCGTTGCTTGGTGGGCGTGGCATGGCTTGGTGGGCGTGGCAGGGGAAGGATACTGTAAAATCTCCATTTCCTCCAGATCAGCTGGGACTTGGGAGGCAGAGAATAGATGGGGGCGGGGCCAATCAGAGGTGGTTCTCCAAACTACTCAAAATTTCTGCTACCGGTTCTCCAGAACTGGTCAAAACCTGCTGAATACCAACTCTGTTATGTATCATATGCTCCAGGTATTCTATTCATCATCTGATGTGGAACCTTAACTCTGCAATACAGATAGACCTCGACTTACAACTGTTTGGTGACCGTTCCAAGATACAATGGCACTGAAAAAAGTGACTTATGACCGATTTTCATATGACTGTTGGTCACAGGATCAAAATTCAGACACTTGGCAACTGACTCATATTTGTGAGAGTTGAAATATCCTGGGGTAATGTGATCCCCTTTTGCGAACTTCTGACAAGCAAAGTCAATGAGATTTCCTTGACAACGAAGTTACTAAGTTAATAACTGCAGTGATTCACTTAACAGCTGTGGCAGGAAATGTCATAAATCGGGCAAAACCCACTTAACAAATGTGTCACTTAGCAACAGAAATTTTGGACTCAATTGTGGTTGTAAATCGAGGACTACCTAGACATACTGTGATGGTACATCCAACCAATGAAATTAACCTGGGTTCCGCCCGGTTCCGCTGAGCCGGTAGCGGTGATGATATGATGTCACTGAACCGGTTCTGGAGGGCCCCGCCCCCACACCCCCGGCCACCCACCCCCCGCGTTATTCTTACCTTTTATTTGGCCCCACCCACAATCTATTGCTGCCTCCTGAGTCCCAGCTGATCGGCTAGAAGGAAAAAAACTGTTTAAACTCTTGCCTGGGGCTTCAAAGGGCCGCCCTACAGCTGATCAGTGTTAAAAGGCAGTGTGGTAGTAGACCAGTGCTTCCAAAAACAAATGAGTAGATCAGTGCCTGCAAAAATAAATGGGTAGACCAGTGCCTCCAAAAACAAATGGGTAGACCGGTAGAGCTCTGCAAGCAGTTAAAAGCCTGGTAGACCAGTACCTCTGCTAAATCCTAAAGAATTGTGACATGACCATCAAGCCACGCCACAAAATAAGCCACGCCCACAGAAACGGTAGTAAAAAAATTTAGAACCCACCCCTGACCTATATGATAATGTATGAATAAGCACCATGGTAGATTTCCACATGGATTTTTTTTTTGTTCTGTCCATCTGTCATCCTATGAGTTTGTAGAGCACAAGAAAGTAATTTCTATGTTACAAGATCTAGCAACTTGGGTCTGTATGAAAAATAAATTGGCCACAATTTATTAATCAGGATGTCTTTGGTCAAAAGAGGTGCTGCCGGTGTTAAATGACAGTGACAAAGAATACTATCCTTGGTGCCATTTTAACTGTCATCATGAGCATGAAAAATGTTGATTTTTCCAGCATGCTAAATTCCTGAGATTTTTAACCTCTTCTTGTTGGTATTAATGTTCATATTCATGTTGTATATTCATTTACAAGATTAATGCAAGTTTTTCTTATAAATCAAACAATTAACTATTGAAAAACCAGAATATATAAAGGAGCAGCAGTCTAGGTCTCTGAAAATTTAATCTTTCCCCACATGCTAGAATATTGCTAAATTCCTCTAAGCTAAGCCATGATGCCAGGACGTAGTCATGTAGATATTGCAGTACAACAACTCTCAACAGCATAACCAGTCGGCATTATAGTTTGGCACTGGAGAGACAAGGATTGCCCATTACCCATTAGATCTGATTTTCAAACTTGGAGACTTTAAGATGTGTGGAATTCACAACCCCAGAAGTTGAAGTCTTCACATCTCAAAGGTCCCAAGTTTGAGACATACTGTGTCAGATGTGAAGGATCAGGATTACACATAAATCTCAGTTCAGATTCATTGCTCAGAGCTTTAGACCTATACACAAGAATCTAGTTAGCCAATGTACAATACTAAATTGGCACCAGAGAGTGGAAAAGAATTCAAAAAGGGTTGGACTTGGATAGTGTGTGGAAATATAATGAGTGTAGGCTGATGATTTGCTTAACTCCGCCCACTCTCCCAGTTTTGTCTACTTTTTTCTTACAGTGTTCTAAATCATGCAAATATATATATCCTATATTTTCTAATAAATATAGGATATATATATCCTATATTTAAATATAGGAAGACCTCAGTCTTGTTTAACTAATTAGATCACCAGAGAGAATACAGCATGTGTAAGGGGACATGGTGGCTCAGTGGCTAAGACGCTGAGCTTGTCGATCGAAAAATAGGCAGTTCGAATCCCTAGTGCCGCGTAACGGGGTGAGCGCCTTTTACTTGTCCCAGCTTCTGCCAATGTAGCAGTTCGAAAGCACTTAAAAACTGCAAGTAGAAAAATAGGGACCACATTTGGTGGGAAGATAACAGTGTTCTGTGTGTCTTTGGTATTTAGCCATGCCGGCCACATGACCATGGAGATGTCTTTGGACAGCGCTGGCTCTTCGGCTTTGAAACGGAGATGAGCATCGCCCCCTAGAGTCGGGAACGACTAGCACATATGCGCGAGGGGAACCTTTACCTTTACCTAAGGGACGAAGAGTCATGTATTATGGCCAATACCATCATCCGAGGGCCTATTTTCCCTCATTCAGATACCCATGGGAGACTCCTGTTCAACCAGCATTCAAATAAACAGAACTGCCAACTTGCTTCGACTCACTTTATTTTATACAAGTAAATCATTATCCAAACTTTGCCACTTCAGCAAGCATGGATGGGGAAAGAAAGAGCAAGCCTCTATACTGTATATCTTACAAAGATTTGTATACTTTATTTTGGGATACAATTTGCCAAACAAGGCAATAGTGCTTTTCAATATATCTGATTTACCCATGTGCATTGTGAAACGCACAAATATAGTACAACAGCACTTTGATCTGCTACTGGCATAATAGACCTTCATGTCGCAAAACATGAAGCTGATGAATGTAACAAATGGCTGTCATGCAAATGTTAGACTCAGCTGTAGAGTGACATCTCACATCTACTTTGAAAGAATACAGTTTCTTGTCCCAATTATATTTTAAAACTCCACAGAATAAATTATAATCTCTGGCATGAACAGAATTTAGCCTTACAGGGGTTTTTTTATTTCTAAATAGGGAATACAGAAAAATTGTCAGTTTGAAAAGGGGATGGGGAACAAAACTTTCTTCTAAGCTGCCCGCTTGGAAAAAAAAATAATAATTCGGCTTTAACTCTAGGCAGCTTTGCAAAAAATTACTTTGGTGATATTTATTGCTCAGATAGGGTCAGTATTCACTCTCTGCATGTTGCCTTCTAAACACATGTTTCAGGCGAAGAATCAAAGCTAATTTCACTGTGTGAAAAGCAAGCAGATTTCATTACCGATTGTGGCTCCCCTTCAAAATGATAAGGATGGAGGATATAGGTTCTCAAAACCAACTGTCCAAATGGGAATTTATGATGTAGAGCTTGAACTATATCATCCATAGGCTTCAATGCAGGAAAGGAAAATTTCTTGACTCAGGAATCTCAGAGCCAGCTTCTGAGCTATTGCACTTCCATCTACTGCGACCAAGATTAGGGACGGAGACAGAGAGAGAGGGAGGGAAAGACGGAGGGAGGGAAGGAAAAAGGGGAGAGAGAGAGGGAGGGAGGGAGTGGGAGAGAGAATATTCCCTTCAGCTCTTTTCTTACTATGTGACATGTCAATATCACAAATAGCTGTTGGCACAAATGTTTTCAGAAGGGAAAGATCAAGTAGAGTCAGTATATGATCTCCCAGATGTTGTCCAATTTTCATCATTTCCAACCAGCCTGACCAATGATGAAGGATTGTGGAAGCCGTAATCCAGAAATATCTAGAAGTCTGCACACTGCCAATCTTGGTCTTCATGTAAACGAAGAGGAAAACGAATATTTCTAATTCTTGCCTCACTTGGAATCTCCTCCTTACCAACCTGTTAGCAAAATGAATTTCAATTAGAAGTTCTTCCTTTTATGCAGATTCTTCCCCGTATATTATTCTGACACATCTTAGTCCCAACTGCAAGAAGTCATATGTACTAAAAATATATCCTCAGACTAAACAGGTATGGGTTAATAGGTCTGTGGAGTTACTAATGTGGTAGAAAGAACATCAATCAGTTGTATGAATCCTGCAGTAGTTAAAAGTGGAATAAACAGACACCTTCAGACATTAGAATTTTTTTATTCTGAGACAATCCAGACAACTTTAAATGTACCTAACTATCATCACATGTAACGTAACTGTCCTGAATAATTATTTGAAGCATGAGATGGTAGCAATTTGTATTGATTTTATTCAGATTCATACTGAGGCCTTTCGATGCAATGATCAAGACAGTCTATCATGATACATAGAAAAACTCTACTAGAAAATAACAAGCACGTAAAAATATGTTTTACAAATAACCCATTTTTATTTGAAAAAAAGGCATTAAAATAATATGCGCAACAGAATGAAATCGATCAGCACAATAAATAAAACTGGGGGAATAGAAAAGCTCTTTGGTGCTACAAAAAGCACCACTATATCTTTTTTTTTTGCAGGCAAAAGCCCCTTTTTTATTTTTAAACAAACATACATAAAAACATAAAACCATCTTCAATTACACACAGTGTGTTGGTTGGTTACAAGTCTTTTGTGCATCTTCACCATATTCATAGCTTACAGTTTACCTAAATTCTCATATTATCGATCTAATATAATATATCTATGTATTATTGTCCTCATTAATCATTTATTATATCTTTAAAATGTCTTTCTATAGTGAACTTTCCAAAGCCAAAACAGTATGACTAGTCCTCAATTTATCACCACAATTGGGACCAGAAACCTTGGTGGTTGAGTGAAGCAGTCATTAAGCAAGATGCTCACAGGACTGCTTCACTCAATACTATAAACCTGGTACTCATGTTTGCAGTTGTTAAGTGATCTCCGAGGTCATTAAGCAGTCGAAGAGAAAGAGCTGCCTGCCAGAGGATTTTGGCTACACACTGAAGTGAAATCCTTTCAGCAGGCAACCCTTTTACTCTCAAGCATTTCTGAAGCCCGCCAAAGGATTTGATCTCCCCTCCGTTCCCTCTGCTTGCAATTTTCCCATTGACTTTCTGTGGAAGCAGGCAGAAAATATTGCAAATGGCAATCACATGATCACGGGGCACTTGAAAACCAGTCATAAACACAAGCCATTTGCCATGCACCCAAAATGTGGTCATGTGACCTGAGGGAGGTTGCGATGCAAGGTTTTACAATGGCCAGAAATGCTTTACAGACTATAAAGCAGGGGTGAAATGCTCCCAGTTCGGACCGGCTTGGGCGAGTAGGTAGCGATGGCGGCGGGCAGTTCAGAGAACCGGTAGCAAAAATCCCTGCCCCCGCCCCACATGCCCAGCTGAGCCGCGCGATCATCAGAGCCTTTTTTTTCTTTTAAATGGCTCTGACGATCCCAGCTGAGTTGCCTGAAAAATCCCGCCCCGCCCCGCCCCCCCAGCTTGCTTACCTTAGCTGCTGGTTGCAACGCCTGCCTTGCTTCGCTTGCTGTAAACCCTGCAATCCATTGCATCAGCAAGCAACTGAATCTCCCTGCCTGCAATCAAACTCATCGGTGAGCAGCTCTATCTGTCTGCCTGCAGGGGTCTCCAACCTTGGCAAGGAAAGCCGGCTGGCTGAGGAATTCTGGGCGTTGAAGTCAACAAGTCTTAAAGTTGCCAAGGTTGGAGACCCCTGTTCTATTGGGTAAGTTTTTTTCCCCTTTGGGAGCATTAAAAAAATAGTTAATTGGGGTTTTTTTTAGTTGTTCTTTTTTTAGACCTAGCCATTTAAAGTTTAAGAAGTTTTAAATTTAACTGCTTTTATATAAAAATAAAAATAAATTAAAATAAAATAATATTTGTGCAGCTTTCTGAGATTTAGTGTGTTTCTGTAGTGTTTCATTCCAACTACACAAACACACAAAATCTCACAAAGCTGTATGTGTGTAAAGTGTGAAAGTTGGTTTTTTGGGCTTTTTGTGGCTGTGTGAGGTTCCTGCTTGTTGCAGGGGCCATTTTGGGTCTAGCACAGCTGCTTTTACATTGTGGGTGAGCCAGTTGTGTTGTGTTGTGTTTTGTAGGTTAAAAAAGGGCAAAGAAGTGACATTGACTTGCCACGCCCACCTGACCAACAAGCCATGCCCACCCAGTCACCTTACCACCAAGCCCCGCCCACTAATTAAGGCACACCCACAGAACTGGTAGCAAAAAATTTTAGATTTCACCCCTGCTATAAAGCACCCTTTCTGAGTACATCATCATAACTCTGAACTATAGTCAAATGACCATAGTACATCAAGAACTACCTGTAAAGAAAAGATCCCTGTACTATCTACATAACTCAGAGTATGAAGAGATTCAGAAAAGAGACTCAATTGTATTCCCAGGTGGCAAATTCTCATTGTCATTTCTCAGAACCTCCTAAACAATCTGATTCCTAAAATTCCTTGGATTTAAGAAACCATGCAATCATTAGGCTAGATGTACAATGATTTTGCAACTAGAGGCTGAATCTCCAAGGGACACAAGGAACATGGCCTTCATACGATGAGGTTCTCGATGAGTAGCGCCTGGGAATAGGTCCTTTTTATTTGGGGATTAGGAGAAACTGCAGTGTAACTCCTAGAAGTGTAGCATATCCATTGTAAATTTACTGGGAAATTGGGAGTGTATGCAGCCTGGGGGTTGTGTGTCATCTTCCTTTTATTCTGAAATGTACTTACTATACATTGGCTGTTTGTTTTACCATGCAGGTAGCCCTTGTTTAATGATGCCAATTGGGCCTAGAAACTCTCTCATTAAGCAACAATGAGTTGTAACTTGAAAACCTGTGTGACCACGATGTTTAGCAACAGCAGTTACAGCAGTCCCAGTTTCTATCATTAAATGAGAATCATACACATCTTCAAGCAAGTGTCTCCTATGACTACTACTTTTGACTTCCTGCCAGCTTCCCCATTGATTTTGAGGGAAGTCACCCCTCCTAGAAGAATGAAATATTTTGAGAAATATTTAAAAAGGCAGAATATTATATTTCCCCTAAAAGAGAAAGTGAAATCTTAAGGGAGACAGAAACTCAGCCCCAGCTCCCTGCCCCCAGCAGATATTTGGTGCCCATTAAGAAAGACTGGGCCATCTCATCTACAAGACAAAAGACCTTCAGCTCCAGGGTAATGGGATTAAGACTCTAGATAGGATTATCTAGCAGCAGAGCTCACTGCATTGCAAAATCTCCTAAGGACATTGCATCACCCAGAAAACATCAACTAAACATGTATCTCAGACAAACATGACTCCACATGGCCCCATGGGAGTCTGACAACAGCCAATAGAATACATGTTCTTTCACAGGAACAGGAAGCTCAAGTGCAAAGCCCAAGATAAGGTATAAACCCCCACCCGCATTCTCAACTCCATGTGTTCAGATGCACCAGAGAACCATGTGCTTGGTGGTTCTCTTCCATCATTAAACCCTCTTTCCAATCAGTCTCCAGCCTCCATTTTGTCTCCAGTGTCTTTCTCCCGGCTTGGAACTGAACCAGGTGGATATTTCTTCCAACAATTTTACTTGTGGGAAGTTGACAGGGAAAGTCACAAATCACAATCATAACTGCAGGACTGTGCTTCAGTAGGAAGACTGGTTGTAACCACCATTTGTTCAGCACCATCATAAGTTTGAACGGTCGCTAAATAAGTAGTTGTTAGACAAGGATACCTGTGTACAACAAAGTAAATCTATAAATTCTACTGATTAAGTGGGATCTTTATAACTATGAAAACACCTGGATAGAGTTCCAAATACAATCTACTGATCCTACCTGAACTGGCCATTCTAAATTTCTTATAAGGAAAAATTCACTTGAGGCAGTGTTACCACTAGTAGATCCATTAAATCACACATCAGCAAAAGTTGGAAACAAAATCCTTCTTGGCGAACACACATTGTGGTATTTTTCTTCATAGCAAGAAAAAAAACAGCACCTTACATGTTGCCTGGTGAACAGATGGCCATATAAATTGTTAAATAAATAGCCCCGTCTTCATTTTGATTTTAGCAGAAGACCCCATCATCAAAATCAGGACATAATTACTGGTCCAGAAGAGTATTTGTCCATCCCAGCCTACCACGTTAGGTACCCTCTGCATGTTGGATAACATCTATTAATCTCAAGGTAACACTGAATTGTTTATTTTATTTTTAGCTATTACATTTTCATGCTGCCCATCTCACTGTTGCAGTGACTCTGGTGGCTTACAATATAATAAAAAGGTTGAAAAGAAAAAGACAAAACAAAATTGTTAAAATTAAGAGGATTAAACAGGAAGTTAAACACCAGGAGGATGGAGAACATGGAGATGAGGTTCTTCTCTCTATCCTATCAGCCACCCCCAACATAGCATATTCCTCTCAAGGCATCAGGCCAGCTGGCAGAACCGGGTTTTCAGGTCTTTCTAGAAGGCCAGGAGTATGAGGGCGGACCTCAGTTCTAGCTGGAGAATATTCCAAAGACTGGGCGCCAAAGCAGGAAAGGCTCTTCTCCTGGACACCAACAGCCAAATTTCATTGGTAAGCGGCATCCACAGTAAGCCGCTTCTGCCAGGGCGAGTGGGGCAGGCTAATCCCATTGGGGTAAGATCAAAATTTTAGCAAGGGGTTATCTGCCCAGTTGCTGGGTGGGTGGGCCATGGAGGGCATGGTCTAGTCCAGGGATGGGCAAATGTGGCTCTTTTACAACCTGTGGATTTCAACTCCCAGAATTCCTGAGACAGCCAAGCTGGTTCAGGAATTCTGGGAGTTGAAGTCCACAGGTTGTAAAAGAGCCACATTTGCCCACCTCTGGTCTAGTCGGCCTCCTGCACTAAGGCTTTTTGCCCTCCCTGGGCTCCGGAGGCTTTCTTCGAGTCTCCGGGAGGATGAAAACAGCCTGTCCAAGCCCCTGCACGCACCCTGCACTTACCTACATCCAAAATGGGCCACGTGGGGACTCCTGGGAGGGGCGGGGCAGGGTGGGCATAGCCAGCCAGGAGTGGGATTTGGGGGTTCTCTGAACTGCACAGAATCTTATCTAGAGGTTCTCCCAAACCCCTGCAAACCCCCAGCAGACCACCCCTGAATAAGATGGCTCCTCCAATGATACACTTAAAATGTCGGGAATGGTACCTGTCCTCTTTGGAAGGCAACACATTAATGTAGCCAGTTCTATCTATCTTCTTAGCAAAACTATGGATTTCCGCCCCAGATCCTTGAAATATAGAGGCCCAGTTCATTATGAGTTTATTTATCAATTCATGAATGGCATTGTCTAAGACAGGTCAATTGCAAGTGCAATGTAAACATTTTCTGAGGCATGTAATATACACGAATCAAATTTTTTCTTGTGTTAGTCTCATTTCAAGATCAAAAGAGTTTAATTTTACATTCTTTAGAGACATTCGCTCGCCTACAAGAATAGGACATGTGAGCTCATTAGCCCAAAGGTCACATAAATAATTAATGTCAATTTCATCAAATTCCTTCAACTTCTTATAAAAATGGGTTACTGGGATAAGCGCCTCAGTTGGTTCCTACAAAATCTCTAACTGATGTGGTGTTTCAGAAGCAGGAATTGGATGGACCAGAGTTGGTGAACCTTTTCGGCTGAAACATTTTCGGCATGCACGCACCGGGAAGATGATCTTCCAGTTTCTGATGCGCGCATGCACACCGGCTAGCTGGTCTTCGCATGCGCATGCATGCCAGAAACCGGAAGACCAGATGGGTGGTGTGCATGCGTGCACCGGAAACCGGAAGATCATGTTCCCAGCAAGTGCATGCACACTGGGTGGATGCTCTTCTGGTTTACAGCGCTCACACATGCGTGAAGACCAGCTGGCGGGCTCACTGGAACCCGGAAGAGCAACGGGCAACGGCCCACGTGCCCGGAGAGATGGCTCTGCGTGCCACTTCTGGCACGCGTGCCATAGGTTCAGCATCACAGGCATGGACCAATAAGAACAAATAACAAATGAATAAATCTCGAGAACCCTGAAATAAATACAACTCTATTTAAAATTCTACAGATCGTGTTTTTAAGAAAGAATTATTTCACTATCATACAATGCAACCTTTGCTAAATGAATTAAAATGAGATACAATTATATCCATAGCTCTCTATTTTCCAAGAATAACTTGAAGAGCTAAAGGCATCCTTAAAGAAACAGGGACCCCAATATTTGAAGGGACTTCAGTGATCTCTGTTAAAACTTTCAAGTTGTGCTGATAAAAAAGTTGAATATCTTAAAATCCTGGTTCTGACCAATGACCAAAGCTAAAGTATCTTGTGATAAGCTTGAAAGTGTGAGACACTAAATCTACCTTTTCAAACAGAAAATTGTTCCAGAGGATGCTTTTGCTAGATAAAGTTATATACCTACTTCCTATATTCCAATCTTGAGTTTTGTCCTAACAAGTTTTTTTCTTTGTAAAAGAGACATCTATTTCATCCTGTTCTGCTACACATGATTTATTTGGGGGGAGGGGGGTCCACTTAATTATTTTGGGGGGGAATTACAACAAACCAGATACAGAGAGATTTGCTTCTTGAATCCCCCATATTTTAATATACTTGCATCTTTTTTTCACTTTTGCATGATTTTACAAATCTGTCAATTTCTATTCTGAATTTTTTTCCTATCTATTCCTGTTCTAATTTGAGAGTTTAGGTTAAGTTTCTATAGAACTGCCATGCATTTTTGTATGCACATTTCTGCAAATATGCATTTTCAATTGTTTGCAATTATTTTTATACAGGTAGTCCTCGTCTTATAACAGTTCGTTTAATGACTGTTCAAAATTACAACGGCACTGAAAAAAGTGATTTATGACCATTTTTCACAGTTACGACCTTTCCAGGATCCCCATGATCATGATGATCAAAAATCAGATGCTTGGCAACTGGTTCATATTCATGACTGTTGCTGTGTCCCAAGATCATGTGATCATCTCCCTTTTGACAAGCAAAGTCAATGGGGAAGCCAGATTCACTTAACAAGCAGGTTACTAACTTATCAACTGCAGTGATTCACTTAACAACTGAGGCAAGAAAGGCTGTAAAATGGGGCAAAATTCACTTAACAAATGTCTCACTTAACAAAAGAAATTGTGGGTTGAGTTGTGGTCATAAATTGAGGTCTACCTGTACATTATTCTCATAAATGTTTCATAAAATGGATTCATCCCCATCCCTGCATTATGTTCTCACGGGAAAGCACCTTACTGGCTATATTTTGTAAATGTAAAGGAAAATAGAATAGAATAGAATAGAATAGAATAGAATAGAATAG